>CAIGRH010183422.1:0-11181 GCA_903798295.1 Fraxinus nigra | reverse complement strand
CACAAATCAAGGTTCGTTGGTTTTGTAATCAAGAGGTCATTCAAACTTTGTTTTTGTTTGGTTGCTTGGTTCAATAATTTGCGAGTCGAGATTCTACCGTCTACAACCTGAATTTTGGGCTTTTCCGACGTTTTTAATTAATTTCGCGATTTCCACACTGATCTCGTATCCGGGTTCGCGTCATCTGTGACAGGGGTACTACTGGCCCACGATGAAAGAGGATGCCAAGGAGTTGGTAAGAAAGTGTGATGCATGTCAGCGTTATGGAAATTTGATTTATGTTCTCGCCGAGCAACAATCAACCATTTTCGGGGTACATCCGTTCTTCCAGTGTGGGATGGATATTTTGGGGCCTTTGCCTATGGCCAAAGGGCATAGAAGATTCTTGTTGGTAGCTTTTGATTATTTCACAAAGTGGGTTGAGGTGGATCCTTTGGCTACTATCAGAACGGTAAAAGTACAGACCTTCATTTGGAAGAATATTATATGTAGATTCAGCATATCGAGAGTCCTCATCAATGATAATGGCAGGCAGTTTAACAATTACAGCTTCAATGCCTTTTGTTCAAGTTATCACATAGATTACATACTCACTTCCGTTGCTAATTCTCCGTCTAATGGGCAGGCAAAAGTAACAAATTGAGCAATCTTATGGGATTTGAAGATGAGACTGGAGAAGGAGAATGGGCTTTAGGCAGATGAATTACCTAATATGTTGTAGGTGTATCACATGACCTCACGAGAATCATCAAGAGAAACGCCCTTCAAGTTATCCTTCGGAATGGAGGTCGTTGCTCCCGTAGAAATCCTAAACGAGACTGGCATGATGAAAGTCAAGTAGCATGATATCTCGACCACCAGTACAGAGCTCGACCTACTTGATGGGGTGAGGGAAAGAGCAGCTATGAGGATGACAATCTACAAGTAGAGAGTTGTGGATACTTTAATCGAAGAGTGAAACCAAGAGTTTCTCAGTTAGGGGATCTCGTGCTAAGAGAAGCAGCGGTAGCGGGCGCCCTCCGTCAAAGCTTGAGCCAAATTGGGAAGGACCATACGAGGTGACTCGCAACCTTGGAAATAGAGCTTATATCATAAAGGACTTGAAAGGAAAACCATTAGGCAAGCCATGGAACACCAAACATCTCAAGAAGTATTATCAGTAGACCAACATGCAGGGATTTTGAAATCACATTATGCTTTTTTGTAAATATTGTAGCTAGGATGTTCAACTGGTTTCTGTAATATAATGTATGTTACAGGCTATTGAAATTATTTAATGAGAAGCCCAGATAAAGGCATATGATAATGGCGCTAAGTAAGGGTGAGACTAGCTGGGACGTCTCTGTACGCCTACTGAGTCCCCAAATCTAGGCAAGTTAAATTTCATTACAAGATCTTGATTTGTGATTGGTTGGAACGAAGGCTACGAATGTCCTTGAATGCATCGAAATCGTTCAACACATAGCGGTGAGCAACAAGGCCAAGAAATTGGCTAGCTTAAAATTGCTCTAAGGGCTGTGGTAAGTTTACGAAACTAGATAATGGTTAAAACTCAAAATCACCTGACCCTATACTCTATTTTTCGAAGATCGTTTGACACATAGCAATGAGCAACAAAGCCAAGAAGTTGGCTAGCTCAAAATCGCTCTGCGAGCCGATGATAAGTTTTTAAAACCAGAAAATGGTGAAAGCTTGAAATCACCAGACCTATACTCTACTATTCGAAGATCGCTCGACACATAGCGGTGAGTAACAAAGCCAAAAAGTTGGCTAGCTCAAAATTGCTCTACGAGCTGGTGGTGAGTTTTTAAAACAAAAAAATGGAAATTACTAGACCCCGTATTCATTAGTCTAAGATCGCTTGACATATAACGACAAGCGACAAAAAAGAGGGTCAGATAGCTCGAAATTGCTCCAAGGTTCGGAAAAGAACCTTCAAAACCAAAATTTGGCTAAGGCCTAAAATCATTATCTACATGCAACGCAACCTAAGGGGCTAGGTGGAAAGCAACAAAACTCATAAAATGTAACAACAACAGTCGTGTTCAATGATCATAGTAGGGAGCCTTTGAAGCTATAAATTAGTTGAGGCTCAAACTGCTAGACCTTGCGCTCTAAAGTTCGACAAAAGAAAGAGATACCAAAAACCAGTTAAAAATCGATAAATGAAATACGAAAAGTAAAAATATAACCTGGGCTCAATGCCATCGCGAGCGAGTCGACCACGGGGCTTTCAACCTACGCCAGCATAACTAGGTGCCCACATGTTGACTACTAAACGAATATGAGGACTCTTGCAAAGACGGGAAAATTAACTCTCATACATCGGCAAGTGACACATACAACAAGAATAAAAAAAAGGAAAGGCTAAACGACAACAATATTCAATAAGCAGATGTCCATACCCAAAATAAAGTGAGATTGTGTGTCCACATTTCGGACCAGAAAAAACCACTAAGTAATCAGATGATAAAAAGCGACTAAAAGTAGAAAGTTCTAAAAGGTCTACAACAAAAAGCTATGTCAACTCGAATGCAAAGTCCCTTTATTCTTGCCTCGTGATGTACGCTCGAATGTCTTGGATTGAGGGGCTTCACTTTCTTTTCCTTTACGATGTACCAAAAACCTATCAAAGCATGAGGGATCGATAGTAGGGTGCTCAGAAGATATCCACTCCTTGGTTAAATTGATGGACGCCACCGTCACCTCCCCCTGTATGAATACAAGGCCCTAGCAAAATCAGACGACGATTTGTATCACTCTACAGATGTATCCAGATCCTTAGCATACTCTGCGGAGGCCCTATATCGCTCCATCACTTCCTCTGGAGTTCGAGCCAAAACAAAGTAAAGATTATCTATCTTTGTCTCTTGCTCACGAGCTCGGGCTTTTAAAGCCTCGAGAGACTTCTTTAAAGAAAAGACTTTTTTTTTGTAGTGGTGACATTCATTTTTCTTTTCTTCTACAATGGTGTTTTCCAACTCTGATGATTGACGATGGCTCAACTCAACAAGCCCGACCGAAAGAGCCACAACCTAAAGGAGACAAAAGGACAAATAACTATGAGGCAATAACAAATGAATAAACAAATAAAAACAAAGAAAGGTGACATAAAGTCTACCATTTGAGTGTAGACTGCTAGAACTTTCTCAATGTCATCAGCACTCCGCCTATCGATCGCCTGGGCACAAACATGCATAAGCAAGGATCTGAGTGTCCTCATCTCTGGATAGCGTCGAGTGGGGAGAATCTAAAGTTTGGAAGAAGAGAACCCTCACGCTCAGGTTTGACTTGACTTGAGCTACCCCCCTCAATTTCGCGCGGTACTCATCCAAAGGCCGAGATGCTTCAATAGTCTGGCACATTGCTCCTCCATCATTGGTTTTTTTCTTTTTAATGGAGTTGAAGGTAAGCTATCATCGTTCTCATGTCCACACTCTAGCAAAAAGTCCATGGTCTTCTACTAGTTGAACTCCATTCTTGTACACATAAGATAAAATCTATCAAACTCAAAAAACAATGAATAAAAGGGCATACAAATGTAAAACTGAAAGCGAATATGCCAGAACCTACCATCAGCATGGATAAATCCCCCATCGATAAGGACTTCAACGCCTCGTCCAAATCAAAGTCCATGTCTGCGTGAAAACAATTGAGTTCATCAAGTTTAACAAGTAATAAAAAACTAAGGACATTTAAGTGTAAAAGTGTAAGTAATGTAAAAGGACCTACCAATCCCCACTATCAACATATTCCTCGTCGTCAAAATTGACCATAGGTCGGGTGCAAGTGGTGGGATATTATTCAATTGTTGGATTTGCACCTTTAAAAGATGGGAGATCTTGACTTGACTATTGAAGAGACGAATTAGAGGATATCTCCAATTGGTATCGAAAGGGAATTGATCATCAGGAGGTCGAACAAAGAAGAATCGAGGTTTTAACATGCTATTGGAATTCCTAAACTTGGAAAAATGAAAAGGGACCCTAGTGTTGAAGAAGACAAAGGCGTTTTATTGAGCTAACTCGTTCATCTCGAAGACGTACCTGAAGAGGTCCATCGAGAGTTGGATTTTCTTGATGAGGCAAATGTATAAGAAATATAATGATTTCATCAACACGTTGGGGTTTATTTGGCTATGAGTGAGGTGAAACTAATTAAATATTGAGATAAAGAAAGGATGGATGGGGAATTGGAAACCTCCGTCCATAATGTCTTTATACAGGATGACCTTGCGGAGGTCGGACCTGGGAAGCCTCTCTTTGGGCGTAGGGGCTCTAAAAACATAATGGTCAACACGTTCATATTTTTCAAGTGATTTTTTTAGCTTAGATGGCAAATCATGAATATATATCTTTTTGGAATCTCAAGATCTACCAACTCACCCGTCGGATCACGTCTAATTTCTATATTTTCGTTCAAAGATTTAGTTGACTTGAGGTGAGTTTTCGGTAGGGTTGGTCGATAGACAACCAGTCCTGTGACCAACGTTGAGGCTGGTCGACCGAATGGGCATACCTTGGTCGGTCGATTCGCTCGCCCCCTCATTTTCACTTTCGTCTGATGAAGAATACATGATAAAAGGGAAAAAGAAAGAAGACAAGACTATGGTGAAGGAATAAGTGGAGAGGAAATTACCTTGATGGAGAATGAAGAAGATGAAATTTTGACAAATGAAAAGTGGAAGTGAAATTGAGGCACTTACTTCTTTAAATAGAGGTTGATTTTGAACTTTTTGGGGAAAATCTCCCCCAAAACTAAAACCCACTTATGGGGTGCCACTTGTACAGTATTTCATCTCTTTACGTCAATTGGGCTATTCGAGCCACTTATATCAAATGTTGACACACAAATTTTAAAATAAATAAATTAACCAACGTGTATAGGCTACCTCTTATCGATAAACATCGACAATAGGTAGAGGGACTAATGATATAGGATGACATCAATAATGATCTACAATGACCACAAGATGATGACTACTTGATAGGCACTCTACGTAGAGCCCCTCATGTGAGGTCGACTACCACAATGATGACCTCTACATTCACATGGGTCATCTACCACTACAGGCTGCCAACCACCACCAGGCCTTCGACTACCATGATGCTCTCTACGTTCACATGGGCCGTCTACCACTATAGGTCGCCTACCACCATAAGGTCATCGACTACTACGAGGTACTCTACGTTCATATGGACCGGCTACCACTACAGATCATCTGCCACTATGAGGCCAACACCACACTTAACCCAAAAAATGGCCTTGAATTGGACGAGAACCGTTCAACGACAATCATGGATACAACCAACCGTTGAAAAAGTGGAGATCGTCCTTTCAGAACGTGGGGAAAGCGAGAGGAGCTACGTAGGACACGTGGAACCAATAACTGCTGAACAAGTACGTTGCATCAGGGGCCTATAAATACTCCTAAGGTGGGAAGGGTAGGGATTGAGGAACCCAAACTATTTGAATATCAATTGCATTTCCTATTTTCCTAAACCATCTACTAATTCTCACGCTGGATGTACAATGAGGAAGGAAGCCCCTACCTCATTTTACAGGTAGTGTTTTTCCATCGAAGCAGTCGGAACACCCTACGCTTCAAGAAGAATGCAGAGGTCTATCTCGTTCCAATTTCAATAACTAATCATATTACTTTATATAATCATTCTTTTACAATAAAGTAGCATTATTCAAGTGTGTATTATGATATTAATCATATTGAACATACATCACTTTTAAAATTGGTAAATTTAGCAACCTTGTATAAGACTTCGTTGTCACCCCCACAGCCCATCCTCAAATTTCACATTTTTAAGTCTTCTTTTTTATCGCGCTTTCTTGAATTTTTCTTTAAAACTCACCTTAAAATAATTGGTTTTAGAAAAGAACATGTTCGACTATTTAGAAACTTAAAAATGAAGTCTTACTTTAATAGGATTCAATTTGAATTATGATATTTCACTCTTTCTTTTTAAAATCTATTTTCATGACCACTCATATTATTTTACAAAATCATTTTTTTCATAAAGTTGCATTCTTTTAAGTCTATTGTCTAACAAAGACCATTTCTAAAACAATGTGTATCTCGATAAAGATATTGAGTACAACATAACTGAATTCATGTCCACCAATGATGTTACAATTTGTGGTTTTTTTCACATCATCCATATTGTAGAAGTATATATGAAACAAAGTTGATGAAAAATGAAAATAAAACTAGCAAAAAGAATCTCCAAATGGAAGGTTTGAATACGATTATGAATAGCTGTCCTCAAACGATATTTACCGCCATCGGGGTAAGTGTTTGAAGGCTTCAATGACAAATAGTTTGTAGGAGTAAACAGACATTAATCCAAGTATGAATCAAGTAATCAAAACCTGGAAAAGGAACTTTGAAGAACAATATAAAAAATCGGGTTTGATCTTTGATTTTGGATGCTGATGAATGAATTTGATGTTTTTGATATATTTCCAATCATGAAAACCACTCACACATATATATAATTACAATCATCATGCACGAAAAGGTGCGAAAATTAAGTTAAAATGTGTAAAACCCTTCAAAACGACAGTGTAATTCAAAACTCTAACGGGCAGATTTTTTTGTACTGGGTGGCCGTTCAATACAAAATCGAGTGCCAGCCCTGTTCAACAAAATGGCCAACATAATTGCAACATAAGGCCGCCCAGGCCATTTCTCGGTCATTATTGTTTTTTGTTCTCGTTTTGTTTTTACTTATTTTTCTCATGGTTAACCATTTCCATCACTTTCAAAATCACTTCTAATTATTAATTTAAACAATATCCAACAATTCTCCACTTGTTCAAATATAAAATGAGTACAAACTCTAATTTAACGACACTTATGTATAAAGTACGAATATCTATTGATTTAAATCCAACCTTAGCATAAATCTCACAAAGTATTCATCGAAATCCTAGATAGCATGACAACTTTGAACCTATTATTCCTTGTGATGATACTTGTGATATCATACACATAAGTATCAAGTGCTCCAAGTTCAACACAATTTCATTTTGTGCTTTTATGGCATTGCATTTCTCCTATTCATAAACTTTTAAGAGAGAAACTCCAACTCTCTATTGAAGTGGCATCACCTCAAAATTTATGTAGGTAAGGTTCTTGCAGTATCTTTGTCACTTTTAGAGATACTGGATCCACCGATCTGAATTTTATTAAGAGTTATAGAAACCCATCCCTCTTATTTGCGACAATCAACACTTGTAACCTAAGATTGGGTTTTAAAAGAAAAATATATGCTTAATCTATCCACTTATCGAATGATTTATTGTTACACTTCGAACCCCGAAATATACTTGTTAGTATAGTCAGGTAGGATTGCCGTCATTGGTGGATTTAATTATGGAATTTTAACCCCATTCTACAAGTTGTTGTTCACATTAATTCCCTTGTGAGTGGTTTAGTGAACTGATCAGCCAACTTCTCATTTGACTTCACATAAGTAAGTAAAACTATTCCAGATTTTATTAATTTCTTCTCATAGTCATGTTTTAGACTCATATGTCTAGACTTACAATTATACACTTCATTGTATGTTCTATTTAAAGCGGCTTAACTATCAAACGAGATAGATATGGAAGAATTATTGTTTTCTTCCAATGGAATTTTATACATTAAATCCCTAATCCATTCGGCTTCTTTTTTTTTGGTTTCAACCAATTCCACAAATTCAGATTTCATAGTTGAGTGAGTAATACATATTTGTTTTTTGGATTTCCAAGAAACCGCACCTCCTCCAAGGATAAATACACAATTTGAGGTTTATTTATACACACCGACACTAGATATCCAACTAGCATTGGTAAGTCCTTCTATTATTACTGGAAACTTAGAATATTGGAGACCTAGATCCTTGATTTTCTTCAAAAAACCAAGAACCCTTCCAATAGTTGTCAATGTTCTTTACTTGGATTGCTAGTAAACCGACTAAGTTTACTAATCAAATGTTATGTCGGGTCTTGTACATTGCACAACATACATTAGACTCTTGATAGCGCTTGCATACTCAAGTTGTGCTACAACTCTTCCATCATTCTCTATAAATTTCAAACTTGGATCAAATAGAGTATTAGTCTCTTTAATGTTAAAGTGTTTGAACTTATTAATCACATTCTTAACATAATGTGATTAACTTAGCATATAACTCCACTAGTCTTGGTGACTTTGATACCTATTATACTATCCACTTGATCAAAATCTTTCATTTAAATGTGGAAGATATAAACATCTTTGTTTCTTTTATACCTTGTATTTGATTGCTCACAATCAAAATGTCATTCACGTATAAACAAATGAGCACAACATGATTATCATAGACTTTTGAATATAAGCATTTATCAAACACTATTATGCTCAAATTCAAAAGACATTATTGTTGAGTCAAACTTTTTGTGCCATTTCTTTGGTACTTGTTTTAATCCATATAAGAATTTTATTAGCTTGCATACTTTATTCTTAGATTGAAGATAAAGCAAATATAATCCTGATTGATGTTATTCGTGCAACTGATGCATATGTGTCCAAGCAATATATTCATTCTTTTTGTCAATATCCTTTAGTCACTAACCTTGTTTTAAAGGTATTGAGAGTACCATCCGCATTGTAATTTTTCCTAAATACCCATTTGCAGCCTATAGGTCTTGATCCAGGTGGTAAATCGACTAATTTCCAAGTGTTGTTTGACATTATTGAATCAATTTCAGTATTTACAATATCCTTCCAAAATGTGCTATCTCTAGATGACATTGCTCCTTGATAAGTTTTAGAATCGATTTCCACTAGAAGAACATAAGAAGTAGTTCTTGTGACACTATTCTCATTTCCCTCAACTAAATAGAAAAAATAAGTTGAGGGTCCGATCCTATCACTTTCTCTTTTCGAGCTCGTTTGCTTATGCAAAATTCACCTATTTCAACATCTTCGGAAGGTTTTTTTACTTGTGATCTTATATGGCTAGGAATCTCCACTTGAGATTCCCTTAGAGAATTGTTATCTGGAGATAACATATTTTTAAAGAACTCTACTTCATAGGATTCAACAATAATATTAGTTTCCAAGTTTAATAAATGATATGCCTTGCTATTTTGGGCTATCCTACAAAATCGCATTTGATCCCTATAGGACTTAACTTAATCCTTTTAGGATTCGTGTTCTTACTATTAGAAGACACCCCCACACTTTAAAATANAAGGTTTTTTTACTTGTGATCTTATATGGCTTGGAATCTCCACTTGAGATTCCCTTAGAGAATTGTTATCTGGAGATAACATATTTTTAAAGAACTCTACTTCATAGGATTCAACAATAATATTAGTTTCCAAGTTTAATAAATGATATGCCTTGCTATTTTGGGCTATCCTACAAAATCGCATTTGATCCCTATAGGACTTAACTTAATCCTTTTAGGATTCGTGTTCTTACTATTAGAAGACACCCCCACACTTTAAAATAATCAATGTTCGATTTTCTCCCTTCTACAATTCATATGGAGAAATCTTAAATCTTTTAGAAGGAATTCTATTAACTATGTGACACGCACTTAATAAAGTTTCATCCTATAAGTTAGATGGCAACTTAGCATTTATCATTTCAGCTAGTGTCATATTCTTTCTCTTAGCCAAACCATTTTGTTCGAATGTTGTAGGTGTACTACATTGATGTATTATGCCATATTGTTCACAAAAAAATATTAAATTTACTAGAGAAATATTCATCTCCTCTATCACTTCGGAGAATTTTAATCTTTCTATTTAATTTATTTTCTACTTCAACTTTGTATATCTTAAACATGTTAAAGACTTTATCCTTATATTTCATCAAATAGATATAACAAAACCTAGAATGATGATCTATGAATGTTTTGAAATATCTATTACATTCTCTAGTTAACATTCCATTTAATTCACATATATCGGAATTAATTAAGTCTAACAAATTAGATTTCCTTTCAACACTATGAAAATGTTTCTTAATCATTTTAGACTTAACACACAATTCACTTTTATTATATCCTATGTTTTCACATGAAATCTTTCTAGTTTTAATCATTCTTTTTAAAGTAGAAAGTCAACATGTCCTAGTCTATCATGCCTAAAGAAATAGATTTAACATCATAATTTAATTTTATAGTTTTATTAATATTATTGTCAACAGTATAAAGTTTGACCATTCTATTAGTAGAATAGTCTTTTCCAACAAATACACCATTTTAGCAAAGTACAAGTTTACCCGACTCATATGTTGACTTTATTCCCCTTTTTCCCAACAAATAACCACTTACTAGATTTCTATTCATATCCCGTACACGCAATACATTTATTAATGTGATCTTCTTGCCGGATGTAAATTGTAAGTCAATACTTCTTTTGCCAACAACATTTAATTGAACTTCATTCTCCATTTGAATGTGTTCGTCATCCACTTCTTGATAGATGTTGAAAAGGGATTTATCATAGTACACATGTATGGTGGCACAAGTATCATACAACCATTCTTAAACATTTCCTTTGATCGGATTTACAATACTCATGGTAGCAACAATGTTGTCAATGGAGTTCACTTTGCTTTCTTGCATTGGTAGTTTGCGATTTTTACAATTTCAAGCATAATGTTCGGGTTTACCACACACATAACAAAAAAAATTTGAATTTCTTCGTGTTCTTGTTATCTTTGTTAGTATTTGTGGGTTTTCTCTTTTTTTGAATCTTTGTTGTATTTATTTGGTTGATCAACTGGCATGGGATTTAGAAGTGTCCTTATGAGAATGTTCATTTCAATCTTGTGCTCTTGACTCTTCCTCAATTTGAAGATATTTTTGAATTTCTTCCAAAGAATAATCTTGGGAGTTGTGAAAGATTTTCTTCTTATAATTTTTCCTGAAGATGTCAATTTAGCAATGATTACACCAACTTGGAAAGTTTCGAGAAGATCTATTTTCATGGCTTTCATTTTATTGACAATGATTTGCAACTCATGAACTCATCCTAACAAAGGCAATTTATCCAAAAACTTAAAATCAAAATACTTAGAAATAAGAAACTTTTTGGTATCTTCCTCCTCGGCCTTGTACTTGGTTTCCAATGATTCACAAATCTCATTTGCCGAGGTATTATTTATGTAGAGATCATAGATGC
>CAIGRH010183388.1:0-11024 GCA_903798295.1 Fraxinus nigra | reverse complement strand
AATTATAAAAAAAAAAAAAAAAAATCATAATCTAAGTGCAAATGGAAGCAAGCCCATCTTTATGGGATTGAAGGAGTATTAAAGATTGGAAAATGTTTCTAAATAATTTGCACCCAAGTTTACTGTATTGAATAATATCATAAATTAATTTTTCCTTGATATATTTTGATCCTCCTTTTTTACTGTATGGTAATACGGATTTGTGAATGGGGGGTGTAGAAATACGTTTTTTTTATTCAGCATTAATTTCGGTATTTGTAGGTAATTTGAAGCAAACAAATCAGCCCATGTTCGACTCCCTTTAAAACAAAATAATTTATTTCTCACATTCATTTTCAACCACATATTCACACGATAAAATATTTTGCACATAAATCCAAAACTTTTCCCCACATTTTAACTACACATTCTCTAGAAAATCACTATTTGAAACATCATTTTTACACAATAATGGCATCAAATAGGGGCTCAGTTGATTTGTTTCCTCGGTTCAAGGGATTCGGGTAATATGTTTACCCGATCTCCTAGGTCGATTATTTCCTGGTTAGTTGCTATTTTTAGGGAGATTTGATAGGCTGTTTTCCCTAATTAGTAGATGGATTTCTCATCTATAGAAGGGGCTGTACACAAATTATTTTCGAGTGTGGAATAATAGTTCTTTCCTTCACAATTTCCATTGTGGAGTCTATCGAAAATATAATTTACCTATCGTACATGTTATTTGAATATCGGCCTCAGTCTGTATTCTAATCCTTTATATTTATTATTCTAACAGATCCCTCTATGAAGATAATGACATCTGGACCCTATGGTCTTATATTTTCATCGTTTGTACCCTTCCATTTTGACCTTCCAGTTTCAACACGATTTCGTGTGCTTGGATTTCAGTTCTCGAACAAGACTTTTACTTATTTAGCTGGTCTTCAGGTAATGCCTATCAAGTGTGGCCATCACCTTTTTCATCAAAGTTCTATCCTCATCTTCCCATTCTCGAATTTCTTTCTCTTTACTCTATTTTCTCCACTCATTTCTATATCTTGCAGCTTCTTTTGTCCTCTTGGAAAAGATCTTTATGGTAATCTGTGGTATACTTGCGGGTTTACTGCACCGCTTAAACGTCTTTCATATCCGCAGGCTGAAGGTTGCACCTAATCCCTTATCTTTACTTTTTTATAAATAGTTTGGCTTGGCTCGGCTTGTTTGATGCTAGGAAGAGCCTTAAGTGATATGCCCATAATTTCAACTTCTTTAGGTGTAAGACTTGCTTTGACGACGTAGCATGATAGCCGTTTTCATTGTTTCTTCAAACCTCTCCAAGCTTCTAGATTTGTGAGGGTTAATCGCTTGACTTGTGTTTAACATCAATTTTTTAATGGTCTGGTTGATTGGCTAATAATCTACACAAGCATTAGCGTGTGGGCTAGTGTATTTACTTTTGCGGAGGAAAAATGTATAACCTCTTTGGTTAAAAACCATATAGTTACCTAATTTTTAGCATACTTTTACTTTAACCACTGAACTTCGTTCCACATCGACAGAAATAATGACCTGGCCGATAAAAAAATGAAAGTTCAAGCAGCTAATTTGGAACAAAAGGAGTTTGGTGACTAAATGATAAAACATTATAGTTGGACGCTAAACAATGTTTTTGACCCATAACCTTTTACAAACTTCATTCCTTAGTGTCTCTTATAACATTGTTGACTTGACGTTTTGTGGTTAAAAGCAAATACTTCATCATCCATTTTTCTGTCTTCTGCATAACATTTTGACAAGATATTAGTCAAGCGAAGCAATCCATACATCTTGATGCATTTCAGTGATTTTGTACTGAGGATGTTACTTGGGATCTCGATTTTTTTGCAGTGTAGCTGCTTATCAATGTAGATGATTTTTAAGCCCCTGTTCGATGACTATTATTTGAAACTTTTTTTTCTACATACTCATTTTCAATCATATATTTACACAATAAAATATTATGCATGTAAACTCCAAATTTTTCTCTACTTAGAGGGCGTTTGGGCACATTTTTTTGCTCATTAGTAGAAGAAATATAACCGTTGCAAAATAAAAGTTGAGATAGAAATAAAAAAGGGCTAAGTGGGGCCCATAAACGGTAGCATTTCTTCTAAAAATGAGGTGAAAAATGGCAAATAAACAGGCTCTTATTGACCACACATTCTTCTAAAAATCACTATTCAAAACATTGTTTTTCCCGAATAATGGCCATCAAACATGAGCAAAGTCTTCAGTAATACTTAAAAAGTAACAAGTTTGAAGCTCTACTTGTATTCATTTTCTTGATTGTCTTTCATATAGTTGCATATAATGCACTGCTCCCAATATTTTGCTCGTTACTTAAAGTTGGTTTTGCCAAATCTGTGATATTTCCTATAGCTATCCATGACTTTGCAATTTTGTATTTTCAGTTTCCAAACTTCATTGCTTCATTCTTCTCACGGCTTTCTTGGCCTTCCATGGGGAGTGCATCACCAGCAGAACAGGGTAGGAATGTTGTGGGAAATGCTCCAACATATGCAGCTCTACCAGTGGAGGCAAGTATTATCTTGGAGAATTTTTCAAAATGACTTTACAATGCGCATGGTGAAAAATAGATTTTTTTTTTAGACGTCTTTTTTTCATCGAAAATGTCTTAAAACAATTTTAATGTGAAATCCATTGTTATCTTTCTTTTAAACTAGTCAGATGGACTTCAACTTGGTCAAAATCACCCCTCATTTTTCTCCTCCTTGCCTAATCAACATAAGGAGACGGTGTTACAAATATAGTTTTATAGAATGAGAATTGCATAGTAATAGACAGTATTAAAATAGTAAATTAAGTTGAACAATTGTTGATTATATTGTCCAATCCCGTCTAGTAGTACACGCTGCTGTTTCTTTTCTTAACCATGCATATGTTGAGGGTAGTGTTAAATTTAGTCACTAGTACAATTATTTCTTTATTTCTTTTGCTCTTTTTGGTTGGTTCAAAAAATCTTCCTCCCCCTTTGGCTCCAGGGAATCCATCCTGCTAGATTGTCATCCAGAGTCAATCCGCCGGAGGACTCCATTGCCACACTGGTTTCAATGGGTTTCGACAGAAACTCAGCGAGACAAGCTCTCATTCGCGCCAGAAACGATATTAATGCTGCTACTAACATTCTGCTCGAGTCACAGACACACTAAGGGGGTCGTAAATTTGCATTGGAGAATGAAACCTGGACTAGAAATTGAAATCTGAACTCGCTAACAGGTTGAGGTAGTCAGCGATCAGGCATCGATCGTTGCTCCAGTCAGAATTTCTGTGCTCCAGAACATCGAGGCCCTCTATTTTTTTTCATCAGGGTTTCACTACTTTATTTTGTTCCCCTTTGTCACAATTATCAATTGAAGGCAGTAAAAACAAGTATTTGTAAGTTTACTAAAAAGTGTAGAAATCTGGGATTGTGTAAACCATAGGATGCCCACTTAGACGTGGATAGTTCTTTCAAATGCACCAACTGTTGATGGAATTTCAAGCTGTGAATTGTTAAAATTTCAAGCAGTGCACAAACGAAATCGAACGGCAGCAACTAATAACAATAAACTTTGGAAATTCATAACAGCTAGAATTTGTAACCAGCCAACTTAATTAAAAAGGAAATGAGGTGCATTGCGAGGTCTAAATTTTATTTATTTATTTATTGATTTTTGGTCACCCTCATTTTCAAGACACCCTCTATTTTTTAAATATTTTCGGCCCTCCAACTTTACTTTTTATTTTGTTTTTTCAATAAAAATTTATTATTTTCCACCATTTTTTATTTAACACTTTTTTTAGATGTCAATTATCAAAAGTTAAATGTAGTTTAAATAATCAGAGATGTAATGTATGAAAATATATGACTTATTAAGCCCTTGTTTGAGTCTCACTTTTTCAGGAGAAATTATATTTTACAATAATAATTTTTTAAATAATGTGATTAAAAATGAATTTTGGGAAGATATAACTCAAACAAGAGCTTAATTCATGTAATTATTATAAAGTAAAAACACTCAAACCCACCATCCCTCTAATATAGAAAGTTAAAATATAATTTTTTTTGAATTAGTCTATATGTACATAATCTTTTACATAATAGCCGAATGGGGGGCGCCTATGTCCACAGACGCCCTCCAATAGGGGACCGTCATTTGACCATTATGTAAATGATTATGTTATTCTAGCATGGTCCAAATTTTTTTACAGCTTGTTTTAAGCATTAAGCCGTGATCCCATCCACTTGTGCTTATTTCCTGAAAAAATTGTAAAGGAGAGGGATGAGTATTCACGATAATACTCAAGGAGGTACTTGCAATATTCCATACTCGCAAGCAAAATAAAATTATTAAGGTCCGTTTGATACCCTTGATTTTCCATGGAAAGTTGAATTTTTTTTCCATTTTTCAACCTTTGTAGTATTTGATAGGTAAAGTTTTCCCGAAAAAATATTTTCCAACTTTTCAAATTTTCCACATTTTTGAGGAAAACAAATTCTTGATATTTTGGTGAATAAATATTTTTCAGCTTGTTTTTTTTATTTTATTTTTTGCAATTGGAAGAAATTCTGGATACAATGATAAAAATTTTTTCACTTTTATTGACAATGTCCATGCAAAACAAAGTTAAACGAATGATATTCAGTATGATTTTTTTTTTTCAATTTTTTATTTTATTTTTTTGGAATTGGAACAACTTCTAGACCTAATGGTAGAAAATATTATCATTTTAATGGACAATTTTCATAAAAAAGAAGCCAAACGGACATCAAACTTTCAACATTTTTCATGAAAAATTATACTAATCAAACACAATTAATTACAATTCCCAGTAAAACAATTTCTAGGCAAATCAATTCCCTGTAAAATATTTTCTTTCCACTCATTTTCAACATTTGCAATCAANAAACGAATGATATTCAGTATGATTATTTTTTTTCAATTTTTTATTTTATTTTTTTGGAATTGGAACAACTTCTAGACCTAATGGTAGAAAATATTATCATTTTAATGGACAATTTTCATAAAAAAGAAGCCAAACGGACATCAAACTTTCAACATTTTTCATGAAAAATTATACTAATCAAACACAATTAATTACAATTCTCAGTAAAATAATTTTTAAGAAAATCTTTTACCTATAAAACATTTTCTTTTCACCAATTTTTCACTCTGCAATGAAACGAACCCTTAATGAAAATGGTTTAAACCATAGACAAGTAACTACAAAATACACACAATGCAGGCGAGGCGAGGTTCGTTTTTTTATTTTGGTGGGCACCACCACATATATGTGTGGGTGTAAAACAAAAAAACAAAAAAAATTCTGACATGAATTTTCCCTAATTCAAGAGGACATGTACCATGTTCGCCTAGCTTTATTCATTTTTCAATAATGAGTTCCAGCAAGTGACATTGACTTCATTTGTTGACCCAAAAAATATGGAGGTTCTAATCACTGCAACTTCATCTTCTCTCCATTTCTCAGCCGTCCACAAGGACCAGATCCTACATAGGTATGTCTGATTTTGGTCTTATTTTTATCTAGTGTTTCCATTAATTTTCCATTATAAACCAGATATTTGCACATAAAAGTTAGCATCTAAATGATTCTTGGACTGTTTAACTGAAATATTTGTTTCTCTGTTTATGTTAGAGTGCAATTTTCTCAACTATTCAAGGGTATTTCATTTCATCTTAATATAGTTTCTTCACCCACTGGATGAGAGTGAATATACTAATTAGAGATGGATGTTAAGATTTGGGTTTCATCTTAGGAGGTCAACGTTAGGAGGAGAGACCCAAACTCTTATAAATTATTCTATGTTTTTAATGTTTGCTCAATTTTTTATTTTTTTTCGAGTCTTAATCGGATCGAATTGTTCGTTGGTGCTTAACAAGCTTTGATACCTTATTAAGATTTGGAGTTCCAACTTAAAAAGTCAACTTTTTTAATAGAAGTAGCACAAACCCTTATAAATTGGTCTATATTTTCATCTTCAATGGAAAGCATTATCGTGAATTCTTGATGAACAAGGAACTTTTTCGCATAAAATAATCAAATCACTGATTATTTACCTGCAATAATTGTTTCTTTCTTTTTCTTGGTTTGCTGTTGATTACTGAAAGTAATCCTTTAGTGTTTGTGTGCACCACTATATTCTTAGAATATGAAAATAGGGAACTTATTAATTGGAGACAAAATATAAGGAGAAAAGTATCAAATATTTGCGAATATATTCTAGTTAATAATTTTAATTATTTAATAAACGTCCAGTAACTTTTTCACTGAGCTGCAGATGAACTTTTCCAGTTCTGCTAGTACTCTCTAAGGGGAGCTGCAAGTGCTGTATTAGACTCATTGGAGAAAAAAAATTATCTTGCGAGAAACTAAAGAAGAGGGAAACAATAGCAAAATACGATAATGGCCGAGCAGATAGGCTCTTCGGTTGCTGGGAAGCTCACAGAATATGCAGTTGATCCAATTTGGCGCCGAATCAAGTATTTGATCTTCTACAAAAATAAAATTCAGAAGTTAAGGGATGGAGTGCAAGATCTTAATAATATGAGAATTGAGGTGCAAGCAATGGTTGACAGAGCCACAAATAATGCCGAAGTTATTAAACCACGTGTTTTGGCATGGCTTCAGAAGGTCGATAATTTAATGGAACAAGTAGAAGAAGTGTTGAAGGTTGCAGAAATTCCTGGAATGGAGTCTCTATCCCTTAGATATTCGAAATTGAAGACTCGTTACTCGCTGGGCGGGAATGCCACAAAGAAGGCTGCTGTGATTGTTAAGCTTCAAGTGGAAGGTTTATTTGAGAGGGTGAGCTATCCTACACCGTCGGGGCCGATGCCAAACCAAACACCCCATCATGACTTTCAGGGTTTTGAAACAAGGATATCTACTAAGAAGGAAATCTTGGATGCTCTTAAGGACAAAGATATCAGCATAATTGGCATATGTGGCATGCCTGGAGTAGGTAAGACAACGATGGTGAATGAAATAGCCACTCAAGTCAACGATGAGAAATTATTTGATGAGGTTGCAATGGCAGTTGTATTTCAGGAAGCAGACATAATAAAAATTCAAGATCAACTTGCTGAAAAACTTGATTTGAGAATTGAAGAGAAGACAGAAAGTGGGAGAGCTCAACGACTTCATAGAAGACTTACACATGAGAATAAGAGAGTTCTCTTAATATTGGACGATGTCTGGAAAGAAATTGATTTGAGAAAAATAGGAATTCCATTAGCGCATGATTGCAAGGGATTGAAAATTCTATTTACAACACGAAATGAAGATGTATGCAGAGACATGGGAGCCCAAAGGAAATACGAAGTCAAACTTTTGCCTAAAGAAGAAGGATGGCAACTTTTCAAGCATGCTGCAGACATTTCTGATTATACAACTGAAGTTGAAGGCATAGCAGCTGAAATTGCAAAGGAATGTGGAGGCTTACCTCTAGCTCTGGTGACTGTTGGCAAAGCACTGAAAAATAAAATGCCACATAAATGGAGAGATGCACTTCAACAACTACAAAGTTCTAGAGTGACCAATCTCAGAGGAATGCACGATTTGGTTTACTCGAGAATAGAGTTGAGCTACAACTATTTGGAAAGTGATGAAGCCAGGTCCTTGCTTTTGCTATGCTCTCTATTTGCTGAAGATCAAAGTATTTCAATTGAATGTTTGGTTAGATATGCAAGGGGGCTGGAACTGTTTCAAAACACTGAGACACTGTCCCAAACCAGAGATAGAGTAAATTCGATTGTGGATGATCTGAAACTTTGTTATTTATTATCATCCAGTGAAGGGGAGGAAGAGGTGAAAGTGCATGATGTCATTAGAGATTTTTGCTTATCGATTGCGTCTATAGACAAATCTGGATATCTGGTGAAACATGTTGATTTGAAACAGTGGCCAAAAAATGATAACAAGGATTCATACAGGGCCATCTCACTAACATTTAGTGAGCTGGACGAGCTTCCCTGTGGATTTAAATATGGGAACCTTGAGTTGTTACGGGTGCGTTGCAATTCAGGAGAACAGAACATATGCAAAGATTTTTTTGACTACATCCAGGAACTCAGAGTTCTTGATTTCAGTTGGTTGAACATTCAACTCCCATCTTCAATCAATTTGTTGACGGGTCTTCAAACTTTGTGCTTGGACTACTGTGATTTAATGTATGATATATCAATAATTGGGAGTCTAAAGAAGTTGGAAATTCTCACCTTTTATCATTCTTGTCTCTATGTTTATTTTCCTAGTGAAATGGCAGAACTAAGAAACCTAAGGTCACTGGATTTGAGGTTCCAGGAAGGCCCTCATCTACTTCCACCTCATGTTTTATTGGGAATGAAGAAACTGGAAGAGCTGTACTTGGGAAATTACTTTAAAGCAGGAGATGAACATGGGTACATTATTGAAGAGATAATTTCATTGGCTAATCTTAACACTTTCCAAATTTCAACGGATGATACTCAGTTTCTTATGCAAATATTACAAGGATTGTGCCTTGAAAACCTGAAAAGATATGAAATAACCTTGACCAAAGAAAAGAGACTCGCTGCTGGAGATTATCATGTCAGAAGGAGGTTGGATCTCTTAGATGGTATTGACGCAAGTCTGCTTTTGCAACCTGGGATTAGCTCATTAATGAAGACAACCGACCATCTTTATATTGTAAAAGCGGCAGTATGGAAGAATGTTGTGAGTGAGTTGGATGAAGATGGTTTCATTAACTTGAAGAAGCTGAGGCTATCAAGTTGTGATTTTGAGTATCTTATTGATGCTACATACTCCATTCCAAGAGGAACCTTCAGACATTTGGAGCTTCTAGAATTGAGGGGCTTACAAAATATGAGAAAGATATACAATGAAAATCTTCCAGGAATGGAACATTTTGGGATGGGTGTCCCCATAACTCCATTATTTGGTAGCCTTAAGGTTCTTGAGATATTAAACTGTGATGAAATTAGAAGCATGTTTTCAGAATCAGTTGCAAAGAGCATGGTGAATCTCCGCAGTCTATATATACATTATTGTCCAATGTTAGAGGAAGTTGTCTCAAAGGAAACACAAGAAAATGAAGTTACTAACATGCTTCGGTTCCCAAAACTTGAAAAAGTCACACTTCAATTTCTGAGTAAATTTAAAAGCTTTATATCTCAATCAAATAACGTTGCTGTTCGTCAAACATTGTTCAACCAGGTATATATCTTTCCTTTTGTGTTCATGCTTGAGGCCATACTCATTTTAAAGGAGGTTTAGTCACTTAGTTTCAAGTTTGAAGAATAAGAAAACTGATAAACCTTTCGGTGTGTTTTGGTAATCTAATCTGAGCAGTCCAGTTTAAAATAAAATAATTATGTGGTTTGATTTTTTTCTTTTTCCTTAGTTTCAAGTTTGAAGAATAAGAAAACTGATAAACCGTTCGGCGTGTTTTGGTAATCTAATCTGAGCAGTCGAGTTTAAAATAAAATAATTATGTGGTTTGATTTTTTTCTTTTTTCTTTTCTTTTACTTGCCTAGTTTGGAAGCAATTGTGTTTTGTAGTTTTATGCTTCATATTATCATATTTTAAGGCAACTTTTTGTCAACAATTGGTTTTCATAATTCTTGGCTTTAATGATTTCATTCATTGTTTATGTTTATGATGTTATATTTAATTTGTGAGCATTCTGGTAAATTTAAAGCCATACATTTATACACCATTCTGTAGTTTTATGGTGAAAAGTTTGGCTAACACAGTTAAGTAAAATTTTCACAGGTTACATTGCCTAACATTGAGATGTTGGATGTTCGTCAATTGGATTGTATTGTAAAGCTACTGGGCGACGAGGAAATGCCTATCACATCTAATTGGATTAAACTAAGAGACCTGTCTGTGATGCATTGTGGTAATTTGGTGACCATTGCACATTCTGATTCGATTAAACTATTGCAAAATCTCGAAAGATTTTATGTAGAGAGTTGTCAAGAAGTAGAAGTACTGTTTGACTTTGAGGATGTAAAGGTGAATGAAGATGATGCAGAAATTAGTGTACTTGGTCGATTAAATTCATTGGAGATATCTACACTACCTAAACTATTGAAAATCACGAGGATGGTTTCCAAAGGAATTCGTGTCTTCCAAAGTTTGACATCGCTTCAAGTTTCAGCATGTTGCTCTTTAAAGTACTTATTCCCACATTCTATGGTCAACTCACTTGTGGCTCTAGAAAATCTATGGGTCTACAATTGTGAAGTATTGGAAAGTATTATTGGAAAAGAAAACGCGAGTTCGGTGGCTGATATGCTTGCCTTCCCAAAACTAAAAGAACTCAAGCTTCAAGAATTGCAAAATTTTAGGAGCTTCACATCTGAATCGGACTCCGGTAGCGTTCTTCAAACATTGTTCGACAAGGTAAGTACCTCTCTTTGTATGTGCATAGATGAGGTCCTTTCATATGCCATTGTGATGAATAAGTAAAATTAAAAGTATATTAGAATACCAGTGTTTTTAAGTCCAAAAAATTAAATTACTTTATTAATTCTAATTCTCTACGAAGCAAGATGATATTGTCTCCTATATAACACGAAGCAAGCACACCTCTTCATTACTTCTCTGAAATCTAAAATTTTGGTCTATTATCTCGAACCGGAGCAAGATTGAAAGCATTCAGGGATCTTCTATTGCAAATAAAATCTTACAAATGCAATCGAAAAATTCGATAAAACAAAATCAAAATTAACTTACAATTTATCCGAATAAGTAATCAAAAATAATATGAGTTGGTCGAGTTTTTAAAACAATTTTAATCCCTCTAGTGCTCAAGGTTACGAGCAATTGTGTAACGACCCGGGTCCCACTTAACGGGTTGTCCTGGTCGTTAGATCGACGACGTACTGTCCCCACTGTACCAACATGAGTCTTTTCAGCATACTTTGTCCTCACTCGCACGCTCCCCGAGAAAACTTCCCAAGGGGTCACTCATCATAGAATTGCTCCAAACCAA
>CAIGRH010183366.1:0-22641 GCA_903798295.1 Fraxinus nigra | reverse complement strand
TCGTCCAACTAATCCTAAGGAGTGACAACATTCGCACATGGTTCGTCACCCAGGTAAATTCGAATGCGGTCACAGTTTATACACACTTGGGCCGGACATTCAGCGGTTCTCCTCCCTATGAACCTCTACCTTCCAACATAAAATATTGTCTTCTAGCTGTCGCGGGAATTCGAACATTTGATGCTCCATAGAGAATCCTCATGTTTTACCACCGCGCCTCGTGGAGGCATTCCTCATGTCTATTTTCTTTTGTGGGAAAGACGTGCTATAATCTACATTGGAAAATTGAATTGTCGAACTCTTCCAAAGCCCTAGCAACAGATTCTGGAAGGTCGAGAGGGACATAAGCTATGCCTTTTGGACCGTTTTGTAACTATCAATAATAATATGGACATTTGAGAGGTTGCCGAATTCCTCTTCGGTGGCAGCGTAGGGCAGATTATGGATGAAAAGATGGCCGCTCATCTTTTGTACAAACAAGATTATAGCGACTTGTGCATACCATCATTTGTGTGATTAAAAAATTGAATAAAATTAGAGTAACGTTATTCCCTTGTTTGACACCCATTTTGTTTGAAGAATTTGTTTTGTAATAGTGATTGAAGAAAGAATTTGTGGTAAAAAAGTAAGGAGAATATTTGGGTTTATGTGTAATATTATATTATTGATAGAATGTATGGTTGAAAAGAAGAAAGAAAAAAAAATGANCCCTTCTATTAGCAAAATTTCCAATTTACAACATAAAACCTAACAAGCTCCCCTTTTGGCATTTTGTGACAAAACTACTAACTATAGTCACTGTAGTAATCAAATATAGCTTGTGTTTGACACCCATTTTAGAGAAGAAATTGATTTGGAATAGTGATTGATGGAAGAATGTGTGGTTAAAAAGTAAGGAGAATTTTTGGGTTTATGTATAATATTATTTTATTAATAAAATGTGAGGTTGAAATGATGAAAGAGAAAAAAAATAAAAATAAAAATGAGAATAAGAATAGAATGAGTGTCAAACGGGGGCATAGCCACTATTTGATTGTCTTTAATTTACTTTAGCTTCTGTTTGGTGCATATTAATTTTTCATTTTAATGCAAAATGAGACCATTGTAGCAATAGAATAAACAGTGCTGTAGCCGCAAGATTTGGAAAAAAAAAAGGCAGCCGACTTTTGGAAAATAAAATGTCGAAATTGTCCATGTTATGACATAATGTGTAAAACAAGTTAGGGACCTTAATGTCTTTTCACAATTTTTTTACCTGATTACTGTCAACAAAGTCAAAGATTGCTGCCAAAATGGGGTCTCGGTCGACTTATTCATTCTTATTTATGAAATAATTTGACTCAAACAGGGGCTTAATTTATTTCAAATATTCATTTTCAATCACACATTCACAATATAAAATATTCTACATATTAACCCAAAAAGTTTTCCTACTTTTTAACCATACATTCTCCAAAAATACTATTTTACACATAAATTAAATTAAATTTTATATTTATATTATAGTTATTATTATTTACCATCTTGTTAGAAATATTTTAGAGAGTTTGTTAGCCGTAAAATGTGGTTCCTCCTATATGTACAAGTTATGTATTGTTCCCAAAATATAAAGATCCGGCATGTCCATTAACAAAGTAAAAAACAATCCACCATAAATGCCCTTCCCAAATTCTCAATACAATACTGAATTACCATCATTCTATAATTAGTAATGAGAAAAAATCATACCTACTGTAATTTAAGATTTTAAAAATATTAAAACTTTAATTCCCACTAAATAATGAAACCGGAAAGGTTGGAATTCTTCATGCCATATACTCTCAGGTCACAAACAGAGATTGTTGATTAACCATCACCTCTCACAGCCTCCATAATCATTGATTAGGGAATGGAGCAATAAGTTAAAACTCTTGGTTAACCGAAAAATAAATAAATACCACCATATTTTCTTACATATGCACATCAAGAAATCTTCTTGGATTGACCAATAAATACAAGACAGTCACAGAAATCAGAGCATCAGGATATAGGAGCAGCATGTATGTGTAAAGCTGGTTAAGAAAGCAAAATGCAGGTCCCTGATATTCATCTGAAATCATTTCAATATCCTGATTTTGAAGTCTATGCAAGCAGGGATCCAGATTTCAACAAGCCTCTATTCAAAATTTCTTGAAACCATGTACTCTTAAGTTACTCAAGGTAAAATCTTGAATGTTCCTCGAGGTGTAGATCGACTCCTTCGGGTTTCAGGCACAAATGATTTGCCTGCTTCCTTTACGTTCTCATTGGAAAATTTATTGAAGCGGTTTTCAGACGGGAAAGGTTCCACTTTCTTTGATGGTTCTCTGCTTGAAAAATAAAGTAAATCATCATTAAAAGGATTGCCAAAATACGAAAAGTTGGATAAACACAGTCTCAAACTCAATATGGACTGCATCAGAGTGTAGTTTGTATGTAAATATTGCTGCTGTACCTTGGTTCAACATTTTGAGACTTCCTTGGGATGTTCCGATAAAGTTTTTTCACTCGAGCAGTACCATATACAGGCAACTTATCAGGACCATGCTCATTTTCGGGATCTGAAAATTCAATCTTTCGAGTCTTCTCCAACATTTTCCCATTATCCACATCCGAAAGCAATGTCTCTGTAACGTCTAACTTTTGAATTTTTGAAGACAACTGATGTTTGGTCCTGACCTTATTCTCGGGTTTGCCTTTTCTGATGCCACCTTGTTGTACATTAACCTCTTGCTTAATTCGACCTTCTTCATTTTCTGGGTAAACTTTCCGAGATGTGATCCTCTGAAGGCTGCACAATACATCAGCAATGTCATCTGCCTTTGGGGGCTCCCGAGTACCCTGATATAGACGCGCCTTTGCTGTTGATGAGATAATAGCATGCTTGTTGGAGACAGATTTATCTACTGAAGTGCTGACTGAAAATGGTAGTTTCATGACGGGTGGATTTTCAAGTGTATCAGACTTGATTCTACTTTTGATGAAGGAACCTCTATCAGTTGACAATGATCTCCTCGGTGGAGGGGACGGGGATCTTGGCTTAACGGTCGCCACTGATATCTCTTCAGCTAGGAAAGGCATTTTTGACACAAAATCCCTGTCTGTGAACTTAGATGGAAGCCGGGATTTTCTCTGCTTACCCGATGAACAGCTTCTTAACTGAAATTTAATAGGAATGAGATGAAACTAGGAACTTTAGTTTCTCTGATGATTCTCTGATGTGAGGTAACTGAGAGAAATTATTGAATTGTTCTGAACTTCAAAACTATCACAATTTATGTTGAATTCAATGGTTTATGGTTATGATCGTCTAGATTCCTATTAAATTTTGAGTTTTACTGTTGAGTCTTAATACGTTTCCACTTTAGTTACCTCTGATTTTTGAGTGGCATCGGCATGTTGCTGACTTGCCTCAGGCTTTAAAGTGGCATGGTTGTTATATATTTGTAAACAAAGAGGTGATACAGTGCCTCTGGTGTTTGCTCGACTTTTTAATTGCTCCAGTTCAGCCTCCTTTCTCTCCAGAGCTAGCTTAAGATTTGAAATCTGAAGGAACCATGATATATTGAAGACTATAAGTGATTGAATGAATAAAATGTCAAATTAAACAGGTAAATGAAGAAAACTAGACCTCATCTTTGAATTCCCTGATTTCACCAGTTTCTTTGTTAGATTGTGCTGCCCCCAACTCAATTGAGGCAACTCTCTCCGCGAATTTTAATGTGCTGATTGTCTCTCCGACAGCATTAACCTCGGGGTTTATATGCACAAACATCAAAGTCTTCGCGTGCCCCCCTAAGAAAAAGATGACAAAAAACAAGAACATAATGTTTAGCAGCACAGTGAATAAAATAGCAGTTTACCTCGTAATAATAAACTTACAAGGGTTTTTCTCTATTTCTAATTTTAGAGAACTCTATAACTAGTCGACCAATCTGAATCTTTTGGATCAAAATAGCTTATTATATGCTTAGCCAGGTTAACTATCCTTTTTGGTTTGAAAATATTCCAATATATTCCATGGAGTGTGTGTTTGGTACGTAGTACTTGGTAGAGTATAATAAACAAGTTTTTAGCTTATTTTTTCTGAAGTAGATGCATGAGTTATTACCTAAAGAATCTTGCAACACTTGAGTCAGCTTGCTATTTCTATAAGGAACGTGAGAACTCTTTTGCGCAAGAGCAGAAATGACATCTCCAAGTGCAGACAGAGATCTGTTAATATGTTGAGCTTCTTTTAACCTCTCACCAACAGCTTCAGATTTATCCACTCTTTCGCTCCCAGCTAGATCTACTAAGTGAAGGCAACCCTTCAATGTGGATCCAGAGACTAGATCTTTTCCTTGGACATGAACTGTTAAAATGCTGCAGTAAAGAAATATAATCATGGATCATTTAAAAAATAATAATTATAGATATAAAGTTTCAGAAACGATTAAACTCCCAGACTGAAGAAAAAATATCACCTATGAGATCTGCTACTCCGCTCATTCAAAGCAGTGGCACCAACAGCACGATTACTTTGTCCAAGTTTCATCAATTCAAGAACATCTTGAGTACATTTAACAGGGACCAAACTTGCATCAGGGACATTGAGACCATTTAGCTGAGAATTGTTACGAATATCTAATGTGTATATAATTAAGGTTAGTCCAACCCATAAATAATAAACAGACGCATAGTGCGGCTAAACAAGTTATGCAATCAAAACGGCTTTCAAAAAAAAAAAAAAGGGAACGAAATTTGATTAGGATATCTTCTAGTAGTCCCATCTGTGACAAGCAGATCTCTCACTTGTTCATTGTATATTTCAATCATTTGAACTCCAACCTCATATCCTATGGCATCCATTCTTTCCTTCGAAATGCTAAACAAGTCTTGCAATGAACGATAGTTCACCCCCCATGACTCCTTTGTTGTCAAGTCTGGACCGCTCTGTAAACATGGAAAATATGTGTGATATTCCTTTCATCTGTAAAAACCTTTCTTGAGAAGACAAATCATTTCTTGTAATTCTTGTATAATTTCATATTCAAATCATTAAGAAATTAACACAGCCACTATATAGGCCCTGCTTCTAAAAAGTAATTTAGACAGTTCAATATGTAGTAGTAAGAGTGTAATGCTGTACAAGGATATTGCTTATGAGACTTATAAGTATGCAGAGATCAACACGAGCATTATTATTCCGAAAGCAACATTAATCATGCATCCCAAAAGCGTAGCGTTTGAGAATAAAAATGCCTAAGTCACAAAACCTACACAAGCAACCAATTCAAAAATTGCTATTGCTTTCACATTACCATTGTATATGTCTTTCCCGAGCCAGTCTGGCCATATGCAAATATACAAACATTATAACCATCGAGGACTGATCTGATCAATGGTTGAGTATCTGCATATATTTGTTCTGAAAAGTTTAAAAAGAACATAATGAGAAGTATTCAGAAATTCAACACCCTGCAACTATAACGTAGGAAGTATAGATTAGGAAAATGGAGCTCTTTTAATATTTGCTGATAGTGTCAGAACTCTAATACTTCACAGAAATGATCATTTGGTAACAATGAAAAAAAATGACTAACTTCATCTTCGTTAAAACAGTTATTGCCTGCTTAAATTTTACTTGTTGAATTCTGAAGGTGGCCTGAGTAAATCAAAGCAATATTGAACCAAAAGAAGATAAGTTGTGTAAAGGACATACGTTGTGTGACATTTGTCCCGAAAACCTTATTGAAAGTGAAAACCTTCCTTGTCTCTTTACCCTGCTTCTGGGGATTGACAATCATGATATTTCCGTTTTCTCCAATGTAGTCAACTGTGGACTGCACGTTAGTCTGCCTCGAAAGAAAGGGCCTTACTCTACAGTAAACTCTGATGGTCCCTGTAGACAGAAGATACAATTGAATTAACCACAATTCTATACACTGATAAAATATATGATATCTGTAAGAACTCACCTTTTAGGTCTTGGACTTGATTGTAAAGTAGCCTGTTTTCTTCCAAAACTTTGTGATAAGAAGCAGCAGCCACTTCAAGGCCTTTAACATGATTCCCTGATAAAAATATTGGTTATGATTACTTTAGACAAGATGCTGATAAACAAAGTAAAACAAAAACCTAGCATTCCATGCACTAAATAACTCTTCAGTCTCACCCAGGCTGAGAAGTTCTTCCTCCCATTCAAATCGAACCTGTCGGACTGTTTGTTTCGTATCTCTAAAGAGGTATTTGAGATCCTAAAATGTAATAGATCAAGTCAAGAAGTTAATTTCATAAGCTTCAGAATAGAATTTCCACGTACAGAAACAAAAGGCATATAAGAAACTATGGTATTTGAAGCAGAAGCTGCACTGCCAAAGAGGTAAGGATCATCTACTGTCACACATAGACCAGCACATCAGCATCAGAGGGAGTAAGTGTTAAGGGATAAATCCAACATGGGTTAAATACCAAAATATTAACCAACATATAAGGGTTTGGACTATTTCTCTTAACTAGGTTGACTTTTAAAATATAAACCCAAGTACGGTATCAAAGGCCATTATGTTCAAACGAGTAATTTGATCCAACTAAGAATCAAACATGCACATGAATTTCAAAATTGGTGTCCCCAAGTCTTAATAGTATGCTTTTTAAAACATGGCTTCAATAGAAAAATTCAGCTTAGTTTGCTTTATGTGCGTTGTGTTTATTCTCTGCACTGAGAGATGCATGTGACATTGGAAACGTCTATGATCCTCCTCCATGGTAAACAAAATGTCATCACTCCTTAATTCACTCTTATCGTGGGAATCAAATCGATGCTCTCAATAGCTACAGTATTCCATTTCAGATCTTTCGTCGAGTTGTGGAATCTACTGGTGTAAAAAAATAAAATGTTCGATTCTATACACTTCAGTTAAAGCTATAATTGAACAAATGAAACAAGAGGATTCTACTTTCTATAGCTTAATTAGTTTGAGGAAACTGGGAAAGATACAAAGAGTACTTAAGATGCAGTAGTTGAGGGTCACACCTCCAGCTGCTTCTGTTGAAGATCAAGTAGTACTGCACTGCCAGAAGAGGAGGAATTTTTACGCCCTGTTCCTTCACCTTTTCCACCACAAATGCAGAATTTTGAAATGTCACTCGATACAAGGCTGGTTCTTTTATTAAGGTACTCTGATATGGCTTCGAGGAATTGAGATTTTGATACAGGAATTTCATTGGTAATCAGAAGTTTCTTCAAAAACAATGCGAGCTGTAGGCAATTAAAAAATGTTATTTCATTGTAATTGGCAATGGTGCAAGATTTGTACTAATGTAATTCAGGATTAGTAGATATTACAAAATGCCGTGATTGCAAATACCTGATTTCTTTGAGAAATCAACTGTGCTGAGAAATCCTTAACCACCTTTTTCATTAATATATCAATGACCTACATATTTCCACACTGGCAGCATAAGACAGTAATACAACTTTGAATATGCATATAAAACACATTAATTTGTTATGAAGATTCTTCATCGTGACATATTAACAGTATAACTAGCTGGAGTCACAACGGCACACTTCTGGAACCAAATCTGACTACAAAAGTAGTGGTTTTTAAGATTGCAAAGCAACAGAAAAGGACTTACGGTGGTATCTAGACACTAGAATCAGAATTACTAAAATAATGATCCCAAGTCAAGGATGTTAAGTTTGATATGATCTCACAGCTCTGTGCTTCACACTTACTACTCATTTAAGGCATGGAGATGCATCTTGTTTTTTACGTTATTCTTCAAACTACTGTCATTAAAGATGTTGTAAAAACGAATTTGCTCACAGTAGTGAGTGTTTGAAATTTCCTAAATAATTAAGCTTTGTAGAATCCATTTAGTGTACATAGAAATTCCAAATATTACTGATCATTTGTAATTTCAGTACCACAAACCAATTAGTACATGATCATGCAATACGCAGAAGATGATCTTACCTACCATTGGATTCAAAGGCAAGTCTTCAGATTCATTGCTTTCTGTCAGATAAGCCCGTAGAAGACAAAGACTAAAATGATCAAAGATACAGCTGAGTACATTGTCAGCTTTGGATTCCTCGAGAGAGATCTCGGTAGATAAGTTGAAGAATTCCAGGAGTTGTTCGTATTGCGATGATTCAGAATCATCTAGTGATTCCTCAGCACTGTCATTATCTATTAAAGAGGACGACGATTCTTTTGGAAACGACGTAATTCTCACAGTTCCACCATATCTCCAAACTCCATTTCCTCCAGATTGCTTCCACTCATAATAGCCTTTCAAACACAGAATGCAGTCCACAACTTTGCTCGACGATCCTCCCTGTGGATTGAATATTTTGGGAGTTTTATTAATATTTATTGGAGATAGTCAAGTAGCAATGTCGAATGATTATTAAGAAAGTGTAATGATCAGAAAAGGACCAATATACACAAGTGACGAGCAATTGGTTTGCTAATGGAGTGTAAATAATCAATGTCACGGATTTTGACAACACATGGAGTGTCAAACCTAATGTACATCAAGTGTGTACAACTAGTTTAATCCAATACGAGCACTCTTTACCAAGTTGGCTACAGGGATATCTGAACAATTTATCGATAAACAATAGGATCTCATATTACACACTTTACGTTCACAATATTTGCAGCCATATATATATGTGTATATATATATATATATATATATATATATATATATATATCTTCGTAAATTTATACAAATTCTCATTACTCGCATCTCAATTTTATTCATTCACTTGACACTTCTTCACAGGATTCACATATAACTCACAGATATCATTGTTTTATGTGGGAAAAACAGAATAAAAGAAACAACCAGTGAACTTACCTTTTCAAGATCGGATGCTTCAAAAGTAAGGAGCTTCATTTTGCCAACGGCCAGAAGAAAATTCCTCATGTTCTCGAAGTACTGAATAGCAGATTGGGCCGCACCTTCCGTTGCCTGCACGTCCAGCACTGGATTTTCTACCACCTACATTTCATTCACATTAAAAGAAGGAAAAACCAGTACAGACCTTACGGTAGCTCTAGAAACGAGAAAATGGAAGAGCAAATATGCACAGATATGTACATAGCTATATGGATAATACTACCTTGTGTACAGCTCCAGGATTGATTTTGTTGAGGACATTGCATAGAATGAGGCCATTGCGGAGAGCGAGGCAGAATTCCTCCTCCCTGGGCTCGTTTGGGAGCATTTCGGATGCACCATAGTCCATCTGCCGTAGCCACTGTGCAGCCTGGAACCTCCTTGCAGCTGTAAGGTTGGTTCACAAACATATTAAACCCCTCGGGGAAATTCTGGTTCGTGCGTTGATTGTCAATATTTTTTTATGAAAAATGTGATTTTTTATCTAATTTCTATTTTTGTATTATTTGATTGACAATTTCTTTTAAGAAAAATATTTTATTACTTTTGATTACCTCGTCATATTTTCTTTAAAACAAGAATTTTTTTGGGAACGATGGTTTTGATTTTTCATTTATCTTTTTCTATTTTATGAAAAATGTAATTTTTTAAATCTAATTTTCTATTTTTGTTTTATTTGATTGACAATTTCCTTTACAAAAAATGTTTTCTTACTTTTGATTACGTCACCATATTTTTCTTGAAAACAATAAAAATATTTTTTAGGGAATGATGGTTTTTATTTTTCATTTAATTGACTATATTTTTCTCTCCCTAGTCTCTTCCCTCTCTTTCATCCATACATAGTGATGGCAATCGAGCTGCTCGGGCTCATAAAAAAATAAGCCCGAGCACGAGCACGAGCACTAGCAGGCCGACTCGGTAGGCGAGCCGAGCCTGCTCAACTCGTTTTTAATGAGCGGCTCATCAATTTCTTTTTTGAGAGAATGATAGTTACAAAAATAAAAAATTCAAAAAAGGCAAGCCACGAGTCGAGCCAAGCCGAGCTCGCCCACGAGCAACAAGCCGAGCTTTTGCTCGGCTCGTTTTATAACGCCACGAGCTCGAGCTCGTGGGCAACGAGCCGAGCCTAGCCGGCTCGGCTCGTTTGCCACCCCTATCCACGCATCAATTAAAAATGAATAAATACAATTTTTTAAAATTGAAAATTAAATCAATAAAACATATTTAATTAACATTTTTTATTAATTGTCTAGAATTTATTTTCTTTTCTTGCAAATTTTTTACTCGTAATCAAACGTACCCTTATCGTTTGATAGAAGACTTGACTAACTTAATGAATTATTAACAGCTCTAGAATTCGTTTTTCAAGTTTTGGAAGTAAGTTTTGAACCTTATCAATGAGTTTGACCGTGCTTAAAAGTAAGTCGAACTTATTTTTAAGCTACTTATTGGGCGTGTTTATAAACAATTCACACCCAAACATGCTCATAACTTTCAAATTTACTTTTCTATACTAACAAAACCTAATTTTTCAGAAAAGTAATCTTCTAAACTCTGCCAACACATGCTGATAACTAGAAAATTTATCATCAGATTTAAATTAAAACAATAATATAATGAAACAAAACATGGTCTTATTCCCATTACTCCCACCATCGTATGATTTAATATATAGTTGGATTTCAGCTTCTTAACCCTTGACACTTTTTTATCATCGAGGTATATACCCTAAACTCGAACCAAAATTGACTACTTAGGTTCGTCGAGAAGCCAACTAAATTGTCTAATAATGAGTCGAAATTGAAAAAACATAAACGGGTTTCAAACTTTTACGAGTCTAAATGAGTTTGGCCATAAAAAAAATGGAAAACATTATTAGACGGCAATGCCAATATTCACGCCTAGACGAGCCTGGGCTAACATTTTGGTCAAATCTAATCAAACTTCATTTTAACTTTAGACTTTTATCTACTTTTTCATCCCATCGGATGTACCAATTTTTAGCAACACCAAACACCCAAGTTCCAATTTTTTTCTAAGCTCCAGTTTGCCCTCCATGTTTTTAAACGTTGTTTGCTACAGTAAACTCATGTATTCTATTTGTGGGTCCATGGGGTTTTTTTTAATATAAAACTTGATTCATATGATATTATAATTTCTATTTTGTCTGTTTTACTAATTCAGAAATTTTGAGCGCGAATATAACTACGATCCGCTCCACCAAGTTAAAGTGACGTACACCGTAGATTCGTTTCTAATCAACCGCTTATCACCATCCAATTCATCTGACAAGGATCCCTATCTCCTGCCGTTGATTAAAAATCGAATCCAACGGTCGTTACTTATTCCGTAACCCGATACTCCTCCTATATGTACCCCATCTCGCTCAAAAATGTAACAAAACATTATCAATCAATTCAAATTCTGGGAAGTAAAAATGTCAGGAAGGGGAAAAGGAGGCAAAGGATTGGGAAAGGGCGGCGCCAAGCGTCATCGGAAAGTCCTGAGGGATAACATTCAGGGCATCACTAAGCCGGCGATCCGGCGGCTGGCTCGTCGTGGCGGCGTAAAGCGTATAAGTGGACTAATCTATGAGGAGACACGCGGTGTACTCAAGATCTTCCTGGAGAATGTCATCCGTGATGCTGTTACCTACACTGAGCACGCTCGCCGTAAGACAGTGACGGCCATGGACGTTGTTTACGCTCTAAAGAGGCAAGGCCGTACTCTCTATGGGTTCGGTGGCTAAGAGTTAAGGGGAATTAGGGTTCTGTGTTAATGCAATTTGTGTAAATTTGGTGAATGTATGGATCTGTTTTGGAATTTCACTATGATGTTTCCGTAATTTCTCGCAATTGTTTTCTGTAATTTTAGCTGAATTTCACTTTAGAGCAATCTTAATCTCTCAAATTTTAATTTGCAATTTTGAGAGTGCTGATTAACAGCGTGTGTGGTAGAGATTAAAATTAGATTAAAATTAAAAATATAGTTATTATTGTTAATTTTTATTAGACGGATGAGACTCAATAACGGTCATATTTTCAATTTTAATTGAATTTTAAGTCGTACCAAACAGGCTCTAAATATTACTTGAGTAATTATTATGTTGTTAATATTTATGTTTTGACTTTATAAAATAGTTCCAAAGTAAGATTACAATTGTGTGTCTCCTTTAAAATAAAATTATTTAATTATTAATTATATTTATATAATAAAATATATTACACGTAACTTTTATAATTACATTATGTAAAAATATTACTATTCATAATATTATTTTTGAAAATAATGACCATCTAAAGGAGGTTAAAACATTAAATAAGTGAGTTGACTTGCTTTCTCAAAGTGTAGATTGACTCCAACAAACTCGTCCATTCCCGAGGCAAGTTGAGCCAATCTGCATCTAGTTAGTGAGGCGAGCTACTTGTCCCATTTAACACCCTTGGGTTATGCACACATTCTCGTTGAGTTCCTATAAAGGAATGCAATTTTAAAAACTTTTCTTATGGTGGTGCCTAATGTAATCATTAAAATGTGCAATTTTAAATCAAAAGTGCCTAACGCAATTTTAAATCAAATGTGCAAAGAATGAGGTCGGCCATAATGTGATTTAGTAGTCGGATACCACCAACACTTAAAACACATTTATATTAAGAGGGTGTGTGGTAGAGGTTAAAATTGAAAATATAACCGTTATTGTTGACTTTTATTAGACGGGTGAGATCCAATAACGGCCATATTTTTAATTTTAATTGGATTTTAAACCGTACAAAACAGACTCTAAACGATCTTTAACCCTACAATTTCATTTTTGGAATTTGGCCACCAAAAATTTAGAATAATCTTTCTACTTTATTGTTGTTGTTGCAATTGTAAAAGATCAATAGAATGATATTAGATACTATTAGGTGATGTTACCTGATTCTTCTGCTTTTCTATGTGCCAATTCACGATCATCGATAATTTCATCGGAGTAAGAAGCATCATTGGCATTGTAGATCAAGCCCTTTAGTCCTCTCAAATTCTTGCAAGGAGTATTGAATATTCGATTGCTGCTTTCTTGTGGCATTGCAGTCTTTTCTGTCTACCAAGTAGAATGATTTCCAATTAAGTACAAATCACAAACGTATATCATAAAAGTATAATGACATGAATGAAAATGATACATCGTTGAACCACTTTATTTAAAAGATTAAGTAATAAGACACGTTTATTTATTTAAATTTTATTTCAACGTGTTTTTTTTATGATGTAGGCAAGATTCAATATCAATGAAGCACGGAGTGAGAGTAAGATTGCGGGTTTGTAAAAGATGTGCATCCCTGATAGTTCAAAACTACACAAGAAGGATTCTTGATACATCACTATAAAATGCCAGAAAAAATAACAAAACCAAAGCGGAGAGAAACTGGAGACTTTGATCGCCATTTGAAAATTCTTTGGAAAGTTAAAAAAGTATAAATGAAGTTACCTTATATTTGACTGTTTGAGAAGAACGGGCTGCCGGCGAGGCGTTTTTTGAATTTCCGGTGATCAAATATCCGGCGAAATATGATCTGTGTTTTGATAAACTGACTTTGGATTGGATTTGATTGGATCTGAACCGAAAAATTAAAATCGATACAAGCTTCTTGTGACTAGAATTCAAAATTCAGTGGAGGTTTATTTAATGCAGTGCAGAGAGAGAGAGAGAGAGAATCAGGTCTTGAATTAAAAGGCCTTGAAAGGTCTTAACGTTCTTGGACCCAAGAAATAAAGATTTCTCGACTGTTTTAACGGAGCCGTCACGGTGGATTAAATTTGGGGGATCAAATTGTATTTGAATTGGGAATCAGGCCAATATCTCACGTGTCAAGACATAACAAAAAAAAGGGTTCACACGTGACAATTGATAAGTAAGCTTGTTGTTTTACTTTCAATAAAGAATTTTTTTTAAAAGATCATTTAGTCGGGCTCGATTTTCTTCTGGCTCTTTACTTTATTTTTTGCATTTCCACTATTTGAACTTAACCTTTATTCGTGGAGTATTTGTAAGTTGACGATTTTTTATCACCGCTTCATCATATTTTACTTCGTAATGAAAAGTCATTTTTTAAAAAAAAAAATTAGTATACGAGACATCTGTTTTTAATATAACTAATTGAAACAAGATCTTGTATAATATTCTAGTTTTATTTGATATAATAATATTTTCCAAATAAATTATTACTAAATCTGCATAATGGAGTTGCGTACCGTTGGAACTTGGAAGTTTGAAATGTATGGAGCCAAAAGTCCAAGTCCAATTGGCACGTTGGATCCCTTCCCTTCCTTTTCAAATGATTTCAAAGATAAACTTTTGGGTCAGGTTACCGGTTTGTTGGTCGAATCCCTCCTTCAAATATGGTAAAAAATGAGTATAATTACAAAATTTTAACCATATATTTAAAAATTACTATTTTTTTTTCTTTTGATATGATGTACAATAGCATCTTGTTAGAGATGACAAGAGACTTAGGGTCCGTTTGATTGCAAGGGTGAAAATGGGTGGAAAGAAAATGAATTCCAGTGAAAATATTGTCTAGAACTTGTTTTCCAGGGGATTGTTAAAAAAATGTGTTTGATTGATATAATTTTCCACCTGAAAATTTTTTAAAGTTGGTGTTCGTTTAACTTTATTTTACATGAAAATTGTCCGTATACTAATTTGGAGCTTAGGCTTTTTGGAGCTTCTGAGCAAAATGAATCGAAGTTGAATGCCCCGTAATATAAAAAAAAGGTTATTTCTATGTGGGTCGTCTTGCACCCCGTGATTTCCAGATAAGGGTGGCCTTCTTAAAATGGGGATATCTTACACTTGCAAGAAAGAAAATAATGAGACGAAAGAGAGACACGATCAAAAAATTCGCAGGGGGTTGCTTTGCCTTTCAATTCATATTTCTATTTGGATAATTAGGTAGGAAAAAGGTAAGATGTATTAACCCAACAACTAATCGGGCTCCATTAGATATTAATTTCACTATATTGGCATTCTAACCCGGAGATGATTGTGATCATTTGGATGTTAAATGAATTATTTGGGCCCCTTCATGATGAAGACATGCCCTCCTTCCTATTTGTTGAGATTCTTTATTCTCTATTTTTTTTTTACTTACTTTATTTATTTTTTTCCTCCCTTTGCCTCGATTGACATGATTACACAACGTCAGCATAGCGTATTAGCAAACAATTAAAAACAAGAATTAAATAAATTGTTGGTGGGATTTTAATAACCAATTTTGTTGGTGATTTTTGGGGAAAATTGGTTTTATTAGTTGGTTTGATCAACTTTTGACCAATTATTTTATTGGATCATGTTAGTTGGACAAAAGATTTCTTTGGCCTAGTATGTTCTACTCCATGAGTAGATTAATATAATGTATTTATTTTCTCGAAACCAATTCAGGGTGAATGAGAAATTAAGATCAAAAGATGACCACTTAAAGTTAAAATAAATTGGAATAAAATTGTTGAGAAATTGGAAAATGTCAATTCCATATGGGAAAGCTAGAATAATATAAATCATTTTATATTGCTCAAGTTTGGGACTTGGGTTTGAACCTTAAGGGGTACCAATAGTTTTTGAATGTGAGAGAACCTACATGCAAGTAGGTTGGGCCAAAGCTCACACGCGCGCGTCGCTGACCGGCCCGCTTGGGTCGTAGGCTTGAGTATTTTTTTTAGTAAAATAATATTTGATTTATATTATTTTTCCCTGGTTTTTGTGTGCGTGACACGTAGATCTTCTAGAAGATGGCGGTTGACATTGACAATTAAACTACCCGTCCAAACGATTTGTCAGTTGAAGACACAACTTTTCGACTGTTGTGTCTTTTTGATACAACATTTCAACTTCTATAAATAGGTTTGTATTCCCCGGTTTTCATTAACTCCAAAATCAATTCTGATGTTATTAATCTTCCAAAATTATTCTTTCATCTCTACATTATTCATATTTTGCAATTCAGCCTTGAAAATTATTTTCGTGCATTTTAGTCCTGCATTTTTTTAGAACGATCAAAACGTGAGTAGGCTCTTTTGATACTTGCATTCTCCTACAATCTCTTGTTATTTTCGCCCTAGATCGATTCTCCTTCCTTTTGTCTTCTAGACTGTCGTTCTCTTCCTAGAATTATGTCTTCAAATATGTTTTTATAGTTACCTAAAGTCGAATTGGAGGTGGACCGGGCCGAAAAAATTATAAAAGCAAAATTTTTTTTTCTTCCTCTCACCGCAGCACCCATGAATATGCTATTTTCAGTAACCTGGGCGGCGCGACGCTGCGGGCGCACGTTTCGGATGAAAATTTAACATTGCGTGTCTTTCAATATTTTTATTATAACTTTTGCTCTTAATGTCCGATTGAGACGATTCAAGATGTGATAACTCATATATATACAACTTTGCTTCAGATATCATTTTCCAATTCAAACGTTTTCTATGTCAAAAAACGAGTTTCAATATGAGACTACGAATCTGGAACATAACTTTTTCGATGGAAAATGACGTGTAATCATACTTTGACTATATTTGATCTATTTGACTTCTTTTTAATCCAATTGACTTTAAGCACTCTCGAATCTTCATTTTGAGATCCGACACAATTTTTGAGTATTTGCACTTTAGTCCCCGAACTTTGGATCTCTTACAGTTTAGCAATTTTCTCCAATTTGTCAACTTTTTGCTTATGTTACAAAAGATATATTATAGATAGAATCCTAACTGAATAAGGAAACTCGCGAAATTTAAAAAATTACGCCCCTGTTATTTCTATACGGCCGTATGGTATGTTTACTTGTGATCGCATAGAACGGCTTCTGGCCTCCACTTCGCTCTCGGTGTGCTTGGTTGCGACCGCATGGGTTTCACAACTACGCGATCGCATAGTTATGACTTTTGCCCCTTCGCCCTTTGATTGCATTAATTCTTCCAAGCAATTTTTCCTTCCAACACACTTTAATTCTTGAATAATCGGCATCCCCTTGGATCACGTCAATTGGGAAGCACAATACCCACGAAATAAATATGAGAGTATTAGTAAGAAAAACGGTTGACGAGTAAAAAAAAAGTCCAATAAAAAAGAATGATGCACCGAATAAGAATGGATTGGTTAATCCAATTTGAAAAATGTTGCCTACTTTCGTGCCTGAAATGATTAAAAATTTAATTGATGGTTAGCTTTAATTGTTGAGGCTATTTCAAATAAATTTGAATTGGATTTAATTCAAGAAAAATTGAAGATTCACTCGATAGCAAATTAGGGACACTTATTGAAATACTGATTATCACTCTAAGCTTTTCTAAAAATTGCAAAACCTATTTTTTTTATTTATTTTTTATTTTTTTGTTATATATACAAGCAGAATTTTTTTTATAAACACATTTTTTATACTAATTTATTCATTGGATCATGCAAATTAGAGTCTATTGTCTTGCATCTAAATATAAATCGATTTCCACCCTTTTTGACATTCGCCCTTGCGCCCACCAAAGGAGACTCGATAAAGCTTTACATTATCACTTGAGTTAGTTCTTGACCTCAATTTTATTTAAAAATTGAAGGACTTTACCGACTATATTTAGTGCTTGTGTTTAAATTAAAACTTACACTATTGTGTGGATAAAATGCTTCTAACATATCTTGTCGAAGCACATATAAGAGTTACTTCATTTTCCTTCTTTACTCGACGAAATACAAAATCCAACACGATACCGAGTATCATATTTGTTAAGTGTGGTTCTTTTCCAAATATCAAAGTGTTTCTTTCAAGTTCCTTTTCCTTGTCATTCAAGGCAAGTAGATATTCATGAATACATTTATGGTATTGTTGTTGATAATTCGTTCTGAATTATTAATTTCATCAGAATAATTATATACTAAGTATTAGTAATTATTAAAATATGTTTTTCGATGATAATTGCTATTAATTTTTCATTCAAAGATTTTACACATTTTAAGTCGTTTGAACCGCTTCTGTATTTGATCACAATTAAAAAAAAAAAGAGAGAAAAAGAAGAAATTAAAAGAAAAAAATTGAGAAGGTATTTCAACATTAATTTTTAAATATACACCCCCCTCATTTTTTCTTCTTTTAGACAAGAATCAACACCCAATCCATCTATNTCTTTCAAGTTCCTTTTCCTTGTCATTCAAGGCAAGTAGATATTCATGAATACATTTATGGTATTGTTGTTGATAATTCGTTCTGAATTATTAATTTCATCAGAATAATTATATACTAAGTATTAGTAATTATTAAAATATGTTTTTCGATGATAATTGCTATTAATTTTTCATTCAAAGATTTTACACATTTTAAGTCGTTTGAACCGCTTCTGTATTTGATCACAATTAAAAAAAAAAAAAGAGAAAAAGAAGAAATTAAAAGAAAAAAATTGAGAAGGTATTTCAACATTAATTTTTAAATATACACCCCCCTCATTTTTTCTTCTTTTAGACAAGAATCAACACCCAATCCATCTATAGGATCCATGTGGAGGCCCACATATTTTGGCCCATAAAGAAAATCATGTAAATGGGCCCAGCATCCTACTCACCTCCACGTCAGCATCCAGGACACTATTGGCGACACGTACGACTTTCTCCACCGAATCCTGTCCGAATGCGGCCGGGCCCACTTCTGATCCCGCTTCACTTCAGTGTTTCATCACTGTCGGGGACGCGCATTTTAGATTTGGATCTGCCAACCCAAAAACTGATATGGGCCTATCGTAATTTCACTAAATCTGAAGCCCACAATCTTGATCTTCTCCTATAAATGCATCCAGTGCGTATCACTGTCGCCCCCTCTGAATTTGACTCTTAACCAGCTCGAATTCCAAAAATCACCAAAATAGCATATAGCCTTAGCTGGAAATCTATTTTTTGTGGCGTTTTAGATTGTTAAAATCGAGTCACGAGGTATATTGGAATGAACATTGATGATTTTTTATACCTGTAAATATACAGATTGATGCTTGTGTTTGCGTTTTTCATTTTTTTTCTCTTGATATATCTGTAGATAAAATCCAATAAACTCCACACCGTAATTGTTTTCTGTATAGACGTGGCAATTGTGCACTGAAATTAGGCAAATTTTGAGAATTTGTGAAATTGTTTTAATTTCGGGTTCAGATGGGAGGAGAGTAATGCAAGATGAAGAAAAATAGCTGCTGAGCTGCTGGATTTAGAGTTATATGGATATCGTTTAGAACTTGGAATTCTTGTTCATATTGTTTTCAGTAGAGTGAATTACCAATTATCGATCGCCGTGGAGGGATCTTTTTAAAAGCATCCAAAAATGAGAAACTGTTGAGGAGAAGTGGCGTGTGAGAAATTTTTTATGAGAGGCGAATGGTAGTAAAAAAATCATCTTGACATGTAGATTTTTTTCTTGTTGAATAATGCCCCACTTTTGATAAATATCAAATGTATAAATAGCTGTGTTATTTTTTACAATGTGGGATTACTTAATATCTTTTAGAAATATGAGTGAAGAAGGTTTTTTTTTGCCATCATCATCATCATTGGAAACAGACCGTCAATTTCAGGTATTGACATTTTAATATCTTGACCAATAAAAAGGAAAATAAAAAACTTATTTATTTGAATAAGATGGAAAGTAAAAACCATTCTTCATTGAATTTTCATGAGTGAAGATGTTATTTAGCTATTAGTTTCATGTACTATAAGGCAGAGTATATATGCCTTCGATGAATAGATCTTGAGCTTATTCGTAGGTTCACATCTCTTTCTTTCTTATTGTTTGATTGTGTAGTAAAGCTCTACAAATGGGTTCACAAGCTGTTGAAGATTTAATTGAAGCTTCATCAGGGGTTCATTATTCTGGATTTCATTTGGATAATATAGAGTCAAGTACTTCAGAAGTTGAACTACCAACTACCTCAACAACTGATACTATCAAGCAACCCTTCATCATTGGTAAGTGCAGACTGTCATTAGGCTATTAAGCTGATCTGATCTTATGCTAAAGGGAAATGAATTCTTGAATTATTTTTCCATGTTGCTGCATATTAGTAATTCTGCCCACCTTAATCAAAATCAATCCTTACAATTTTTAGTGCAAGAAATCGCAAGGCTTATACTAACACCTGAAATTGGGGCCAGTTATTCGAACTTTTTGATCTCTAAAAAGCCCGTGCACAATTCATTTTGAGTAGCTCAACTTCACACCAATAACGTAAGCATGAGAGTGGGAAAGAAAGCAGCAAGACCTGCAAGGCAGTAATGAGAGTAGAGAAAAAGTATTTGTACAGAAAAAGAAAACCAGAATTGCACCAGATAAGAGACAAAATGTGCGCCCCACCGTGTATTTAAAAAGAAAAAAAATGTGTGGGCCCCACCCGTGTGAGTGGTCTGTTGCAATTCTGGTGAATTTTTTTCTGGTTGTGCAGCAAAGTTCGTGAGAGTATATGTGCTTTACAGAAAATCGTGTGACCAGATGTATCATGAATAGAGGAATGCTATATTATCTTGATATGACTTCAGTGCACATCAGTTAGATGGATAGGGGACCTTAATGAGAGATCACATGACAAATGGCGTAATATGAAAGGCTGATCCATAACTCTAAAACACCATAACAACTATTGTTTCCTAATTAATATGTTTGTTAACCATGAATTTTGCAAATAGGTGCCTTAAAACTGTGAGTGTGGGGGCAATTTCCTGCCAGCTTGCTAAGTGTGAATTTAGTTTTGTTGTTGGATAGGATCATATCATTCAGAGTTATGTTCACTCATAATTTCTTTGACATTCTGCAACTTGTTATCAGTCATGGCAGTGCCAGACGAACCATAGTTTCGTAAGCAGTAAAGCTAAGGAATACCGCCCTGCATGTACTGCACTTTCTTTGAGGAAAATCTGGTTTATGATGATATGCTATAAAGAGAAACCAAGGTTTCACCAAGAATTGAAGCGGAGGGGCGCATGAGATAACATGGACACCTAATACTGTATTTTGCAATAACAAATTTGAATATTTGAATTACTTGAGTTTGTACGGATATCATTGAAGAATAAGTTTGCTTCTATCTTCATTTCAAAGTTCAAAAAGCGTGATGTCTCTGAATCTGACTGTAGTAATCAATAATGATGTAGTCTGAGTTTTTATTTTTATTTTTTTGTAATCTTACTCCCTGTTTGATCTGTACATACAATTCGTAGTGAAACTTGAATTTCGTTATAATTGCAATAATTTTTTTGGGTTTTTGGAGTTGGAAAACTTTGTTATTTGTTTTGAACTTCAGATATATAATCTTTATACCATATCATAACCACGTATGGTTTGCCATTGCATCAATCTTTTACATTCTTTCTGGAAACTTGTTTCTGGTATTCTAGTTTTCTCCATTGATATGAGCTTCATGGATTACCGCAAGCATTCTGCATTGCAGGAGTTGCTGGAGGTGCAGCATCGGGGAAAACTACAGTTTGTGATTTGATTATTGAGCAGCTTCGTGATCAGCGTGTTGTACTTGTTAACCAGGTATCAGCATGTTGGTGCCTTAAGTTAGAAACTAAAGATTTTATATTTGCTTTCTTCATTTTTTTTTTTTAATTATTATTCTAATTCAAATTTCTTGTAGTCAAATATGGTCATATATCTTTTGTCGTTGTTGCTATTGCTATATTTGACTATTTTAAAATGCATTATTATTTTGAAACTTGCATTAGTTAGTACAGTCTGTAGAAATTGGAGGGATGGAGGCTAGGCCAGAAACCTTACTTCTTGCATCTGTTTGTTGTTTTCTTTTCCTGTTATTCTGTTTAATGTATTTATTTATGGACATTGGCTCTGATGTTTGGCCCTGTTGAGCATTCAAAGAGAGTTTCACTTGATGTCACCTTCCGGTTTGATGTTGAAGTTGTATGCCTCATGCACTATCTGCCTCCAATTTGGCATGCTTGAAAGTCTTTAACATAATTTAGTAGTTATTTTTTTCCTGATAATGTAGAGGGCAAAGAAAACACTTTTTCACAATTTTAATGATCTTCCTTCCAATCATTTTGTGGGACCTGGAGTAATTTTATGTGCGAAGAACACAGCTTTTTGGAGAAGAAATTCTATGTTTTCTTATTCTTTATTGAACAATAATCGACTACAGTATATACAACTATGTTAGGACTGCACAAGGAAATTATTTTACAAGGTTAAGACATGTATTTACATATGACAGTAGCACAACTTATTGGGTGTGTCCTGTAGCATCAGTATTGTCATTTCATGTGCCTGTTACTTTTATGTTCATGGAACAAATCTATGCGGACACTGCTGAAATTTACTACACGTTTGTGATACGTGGTGCTTTTAATGCAGTTAATATCTTGTTTAGCTAATACACTTCTGAAAATGGATTTTTTTCCCCAGGATTCATTTTACCAGAATTTGACACCAGAGGAACTTAAAAGAGTTCATGAATACAACTTTGACCATCCTGGTGGGTTTTGTCTTAAATTTCTTTCTCACTTGCATCCTTTTTTTCAGTGTAGACAAAGTATTATATTTGTTCAAATTGACAGGTATATATTCGTTACAGATCATAATTTATCTTGCAAATGTGCATTTAGAGCTCTGATATCTTGTTATTAAGCATTTACTAGTAATCAGGAAACCATTTTCTGTTGAAAATTTTGGCATACCATCACTTTGGTGGTTCATTGTCCTGATTATAATATGTGAG
>CAIGRH010183327.1:0-10079 GCA_903798295.1 Fraxinus nigra | reverse complement strand
AACGTTTGAATGCATATATCTATGTTCTATCCTCAGGCTTCTTTCTTGGCTAGAACTATGTATTTTGTATCCCGAGAGCCTCCCTAACTTTTATCTTTAAATTATAGATGGAGATATTATTTATAGTTCAAAAATTAGGTTAAAACTCGTACCCTAGTTGCTTTTTAAGAAGACGTTGAATCAAATTAGGAAATCAAGTCCTTGCTGGCTAGAATACCCATGTGATCACATGGTATAAATGTATATGATCTCATGGTACATGAGTTTAAGTAGTAGGAACACAACATATGGGAGTTGCAATCACAGCTACCCCAGTTAACAATCGCAAGTTTCACATTTTTCTATCAAGCTCTAGTTGGTCCCTAAATTTTCTTCATTCAAATCAAGTCTCGTCCTTATTTGCACCAATGGTCCCTCATTTTTTTAATTTTTATACTTGGTCCTAATCATCCACAATCGTTCGTAATTTATTCATTGCAAATTTTAAAAGTTTGCAAATGAATTTTCAAACTTTTCAACTATCAAATTTAACTATCAAACTTGTGAGTTTCTTCTGATTGTTATCTTAATTCTTCTAGTTGATCTTGTATAATCATATGATCTTCAATCTAAATCAATTCTAATTATACTCAAAATTTCATTTATTCATGCCAATTGCATCAAGGTCGGGGATTTTTCCTACAATGAACATATTTACACTAGGTATCCACCCAATTAACAATAAATAATCAAATTTAGAATCTTTGAATAAATATGTAAAATACACTTGTCAATTGTCTTCCCTATTTCTATGGTCTCCTCTTATAGGTCACAATTTACCACATCTTCAATTAGCTATTGGTTCCAAGGTCATTGATATGGCAATTCATTTGCATGATGCATGACCATAGAATGGGCCATTTCCATCCCATGAAAGTTAATTTGTTATAGGAAGACTTGTATGGTGCTTGAGGGAGCAACAATTGCTCTACCATTTACCTCATGTTTGTGGTAATGTTATTCATTTCTCAATAGATTCAATTGGTAACTCCTATGGGCTTCCAAGCCACATCTACGACGAGTGGCCTATTCTCCATTGTTATTTCTTGCGTCTTGCCTTTTTAGAGTTAACATCTCCTTCTCTTCCATTCATCATTTCTTCAAGGGCAAGCCTTTTATGAAAAAGGTAACTTTTTAGGTAAAATGTAGGCTTCTTGGTAGGCTTTTCACTCACATATATCTCGTGGTTAAAGTGTGATTTCCCACAAATGGCGTCAATCTGTTAACTTTCGAAGCTGGATGGGATCCAGCTCGCTAATAGATTAGGTCTCCAATCTCTTTCATGTATAAAAGTTACATACACACTGTAGAACACACGTGTTAAAGGCAAAAGAGGGAATACAAGACTACATGCACTTCAATGCTCAAGTCAATAAAATATGCGATAAAATATATTGAGCGTGAGATCTTTTAGGTTTTTAATGTTGTAATTGGCAATTCTNAAAAGGTAACTTTTTAGGTAAAATGTAGGCTTCTTGGTAGGCTTTTCACTCACATATATCTCGTGGTTAAAGTGTGATTTCCCACAAATGGCGTCAATCTGTTAACTTTCGAAGCTGGATGGGATCCAGCTCGCTAATAGATTAGGTCTCCAATCTCTTTCATGTATAAAAGTTACATACACACTGTAGAACACACGTGTTAAAGGCAAAAGAGGGAATACAAGACTACATGCACTTCAATGCTCAAGTCAATAAAATATGCGATAAAATATATTGAGCGTGAGATCTTTTAGGTTTTTAATGTTGTAATTGGCAATTCTGTAAACAAAAAAAGGATTTAATTGTAATTTGTATAATAAGTCAAGGAGTAATGTGCAAATAGATAAAGTTTAGATTTTTAGTTCTAGGGTTTGAGAATGGTAAAAGAAGGAAATATAGCGTGAATTTTCGCTAGACTGTCGCCAATGATTGGCTCGAGCTTCAAAAACAGAACCTTCATCGTTCGACTGTCGCCCCTCCTTCGTTCGAGCGACAATCTGTCGCTCGACTGTCACTGAGCTCTCGCTCGAGCGACAGGGTTAGCCAGAAAATTTTTATTTCGCGATTTAAAGACTTTTTCCTTGGCCCATTACTTTCCTAACCTACCTATAAATACCAAAAACACTTCTGAATGTGAACATTGAGAAAACTTCATCTATGAGTGATTCATTCTATTTTATCTTTCAACCTTCGTCCTGTGAGATTATTTTGGTGAGAAAAACATCATTCACATAATCCACATACCAAACCCGTCTTTCCTCCACATATGTCAGAGTTTTGAAGATTGATGAAAGTTGACTGAAGTTCTAGTCTATGAAGAACAAGGTGTTCTTCATTGATCCATGGGAGATAGACAATTTTGCAAGGCTAGGAGTGCAGCAGGGTAGCAGATTCTACGGAGAGCTTTGGCAAATTGTAGCTAAGGATTGGTGCAAGGAAGCACGACATTTCCAAAGAGGTGTAAGAATTACAATCAGGTGATCAGATAGTACGTGTCGTCGAGTCCGGTAGACTATAAGTTGTTTGAAACGTTTACAGTGGATTGCCTGACAAAATGCCTTGAGTTTTTCCTTGTTGGGTTTCTTTGTGATCATACCGTGTTAGTTATCACGTTACTTACTGTTTATATTATACACTGCGGTATTCAAACATAGGATTAAAACTTACTTGCATGTTTAATCATCTATAAAATAATAAAAAAATGAATTCTTGCTATTTAATCCGTTAATTATTTTAATTTCGCATATAATATATATTCACCACTCTCTAGGTATTGTTAAGGTCGAACTACACATTTTTTAATTGGCATCGGAGCCTAAAATCGATTCCTGACCCTTATTTTATTATTCTAGATGAATCAGTCACTGTCCGTGCCTCTGTTCTTTGACGGAAGCAATTATGTCTACTAAAAAATTTGAATGAGAGTTTTTCTTAAGGTTTTGGATGAACATATTTGGATTAGCGTTCAAAATGGGTGAGTTCCACTTACAACAATTGTTGCAGGTGTAGTTATACTCGCTGATATCTCACTGTGGTCTAAAACTGATTTGGATGAGTGTGGTTGGAATAGTAAGGGCCTTTATGCCCTGGTCATGGCTGTGTCTGCTGAGCAATTTAGGAGAGTCTCGATATGTGAAACTGCTAAAAAGGTTTGGGATATCTTAGAAACCACACACGAGAGAACTAAAATGGTTAAAAATTCAAAATTATAGATGTTAACAACTAAGTTTGAAGAGATTAGAATGAAGGACGATGAATCGTTCGATGAATTTTATATGAAGCTAAATAACATAGTGAACTCTAGCTTTAACTTAGATGAAAAGATCCCCGAGTCCAAAATTGTTAGAAAAGTCCTTAGATCTATGCCCGAAAGGTTTAGACCTAAGGTCACTGTGATAGAAGAAAGTAAGGACTTAGATGCTGTTTAGATTGAAGAACTCGTAGGATCATTTCAAACTTATGAACTCACCGTCTCACAACCTAAAAAGGTTAAATCTATCGCCATGAACACCATTAGAGAAGATGAGAGCGAGTCCACTGATATTGAGACTCTTAAGGACGACGAAATAGCTTATTTCATTAAAAAATTCAGAAGGTGATGAGGAATATGAGAAAGCCTCAGGAGCGAAAAAGTGAGGTCCCTAATAAACTCTTAAGATGTAGACGTGAGAAAAATACCTCTAGGACTCCTGTTAAGAAATATCAATCTATCTAATGCCATAAGTGTAAGGGGTGTAGTCACATTAGAAGTGAATGTCCTATTCTGAAGAGGAGTTCGGGTAAAGAATGTTGTAAGGCTTTAGTCGTGACCATGAGTGATGAGGAGTCAGATTCCAGTTCTCAGACCGAGACATCTGGTGGTGAAGATGAACAAAATTATATGGCATTCACCTCAATTGCTGTAATCAAATCTGATCGTGAGATTGAGAAAATGGAAAGGGAGGATGAGGGTCAACAGTCTGAAAAAGAGTCTGAGGATGAGACCGATATTCACGAGTCTTATCATGAATTGTTTGAGGAGAGTCTCAAAATTAAGAAGGTCAATAAAGTCGTCTTGAAAAAGGTTAATGAACTTGAACGTGAAAAAGAAAAGTTGTTAGGTGACCTTCAGGACCCGACTAAAAAGTTAAGTAAGTTGAAGCTAGTTAACGAAAACTTGGAAGCTAAAGTTAAATCATTAACTAATGTTCTTGATAAATTGAATATTCAACTCTAATCATTTATGAGTGGCTCGCGGAAGCTGGAGAATCTGTTATGGATGAACAAGCCTGCTGGTAATTGACATGGTCTCGGTATGTTCATAACAGTGATACTATTGCTAGTATATCTAGGACAACATTTGTCCCTAACACTAACAAAGCTCGTGAGATTGTTTATCCTAAACCCAAAGGAAAGCATGCCTTAGAATCGAGACCTACCAGATAGCGTAGGGTCAATCGTCCTACATATCAACAACACCCACCGAGTAGGTTTGAACCTAGTTTCATTCTCACTTGCTACCACTGTGGTGCACTAGGACACATTAGACCTATGTGTCGTAATAGAAGTAAAAGTCAGGACTTCACTAGCAAAGTTAACTTTCTTACCAATCAAGTTAGCTAATTTACTGAGATGATGACTCAGTTCATTCGTAACTTCTACTTCTAACAAGGTTTGGGTTAAAAGGAGCGATTTGGAAGGTCATGAAAATAGTCATGCTCTTAAAGATAAGGGCATACAAATTGGGCCCTGATTCGGTGTTTAAGTGCATGCATCATGTTTATTTATTTATTTGTTCTCATGCATTTCTACTTTCTGTTTTCATGTTTTGTTTGTGTGAATTCTATTTTGTTTTGTGTGCTTTGTGCATTCATGTTTTAATTGAAAAAACGTACAAAAATAATTTTTCATTGTTATGATTTAAATTTTTTTAAAAAAAAGGGAGAACAAAAAGTTTTTATACAGAAAATTGTTTTACAACATGATATACAATACACTTGATTTTTTTGGTCATAATCAAGCGTGAGTTTATTTAGTAAGCTGTAATATAATTTCCATTGTTGGCTTAGGATACTTTTGGAATATTTAACTAAGGTATCTTTATACACCATCTGCACTACACATACTATGAACTTGAAAGTGAGACTCTACCGCGTATATGAGATTTGAGATTGTAGTCATATATTAGTAAGGTGACTTTGAACATGAATTGACCAACTTATTTAGACCTAAGCTCTAAATTATCACTGTAATAATAAATACATGAAAAAAATTAAAGGATCTCGATATCTTATGCTACTTTTCGAAGCCTACTTGATTTAAGTAATTAAGTATGTGATGTTTCTCATAACCTGATGTCTATGGTCAACTGACTTGAGTCAACAGACCTAAAGCTCGTTACATGGGTCATGTTAGTCGCTTAATGAAAAAAAAACCTACACTTAAGATGAAAACAATATATATGAGCATTCTTGTTTACTGTTGTGATATAAGATAATTGTTTTATACTAAAAGTCAGGGGTAGAAAAGATATTCTCCATAAAAATGAGTTTTCATATATAGATTTTAATGTGCTTTACTGGTTTGAATTTCATAAGTAGAGGAATATACTTCAAGCAGTGATGTTTTGTAAGTTCTTTCTCACAAAAATTAAGGTTTGGAGTCCTATTACCAGATGATTAGTGACACTTAACACATATGGGTCACTTATATCATTTACTCCATTGGTAATTTGAGTTATATTTGTGGGAAAGTTTATTGTTCACTGCATATACTTGTGACTACTTACACCTACATTATTAAGATGTTATTAAGATGTTGTATGTTATTCTTTATTCTTTATCATTTTGTGACAAAAAGGGAGAGTATAAAATCAAATAAAAGTGTTTATCAAATAGAAAAAAAGCTTATTGCTTGCACTACACATTGCATTATGCGTTGCATATTACATTAACTTGTTTGATTTCAACATCATTATCATTGATCAAACTCGAAAGGCATTTTATATTTTTATTTCAGTTCTGCTAAATTAAGTTTGGCGTTTTAGTAGTATCAATGTGTCTTCTTGGTATGTTGGGTTGCATTGGTACTATATCTTAATTTAGCATGCATGTTTGAGACTGAAAAATGCTATATGATACTTAAATTGCCTAAATTATGTGAATTACTTGAACTGCTTTATTTATACTGTTTTCCACACATTTTACATTGGTGTTGAGTTGTCTGTTTCATGAACAGATGCTGATTGAAATGCAGATTTTGTTCAAGTCAGTTAGTTTTGTCATAGGTTTTTGGGTCTGTAATTTACTTTTGATTGCTACCTTGACTTTAGTTAGTAGTTTTGTCACGGAATGTCAAAGGGGAGTTTGTTAGGTTTTTAATGTTGTAATTAGCAATTCTGTAAACAAAAATGATTTAATTGTAATTTGTGTAAAAAGTCAAGGAATAATGTGAAAATACATAAAGTTTAGGTTTTTAGGTTTACTGTTCGAGAATGACAAAATAAGGAAAATACGGTGCAGATTTTCACTAGACTGTCGCCAAGGATTAAATCGGGCATAAAAAACAAAACCTTTGTCGTCGATTGTCGTCCCTCCTTCGCTCAAGCGACGAGGTTAGTCGAGAAATTTTTATTTCGCGATTTAAAGACTTTTTCCTCGGCCCATTACTTTCCTAACCTGCCTATAAATACCAAAACACTTCTGAACATGATTTCACAAGGTTGAACATTGAGAAGGCTTTATCTGTGAGAGATTCATTCTATTTCATCTTTCAACATTCGTCTTGTGAGATTGTTTTGGTAAGAAAAATATCATCTACATAATCCAAATGTCAAACATGTCTTTCCTCCACATCTGACAGAGTTCTGAAGATCGAGGGAAGTTGACTGGAGTTCCAATCTGTGAAGAACAAGGTGTTCTTCGTTGATCCACGGGAGATAGACGATTCTGCAAGGTTAGGAGTGCTGCAGGGTAGTAGATTCCACCGAGAGCTTTGAGGAATTGTAGCTAAGGATTGGTGTAGGGGAGTACGAAATTTGCGGAGTGGTATAGGAATTGCAGTCGGGAGATCAGATAGTACGTGTCGTCGAGTCGAATAGACTGTAAGTTGTTTGAATCGTTTATAGTGAATTGTCTAACAAAGTGCCCTAAGTTTTTCCGTATTGGGTTTCTCCGTGATCATACCATGTTAGTTATTGTGTTATTTACTGTTTATATTATATACACTACGGTATTCAAACATATGATTAAAACTGATTTGCATGTTTAATCATCTAGAAAAGAATAAAAAAATGACTTATTGTTATTTAATTCGTTAATTATTTTAATTTCGCATATAATACCTATTCATCCCTCTCTAGGTATTGTTAGGGTCGAACTACGCGTTTTTTAATATAGATACAAATGGAGAAGAAAAATGGGAGTTAGTGTTTATATGTCTAAGTGTTAGAATATCAATTTCTTGATTACCTCCAAATTTTACTCATGATTTATGTGCAAATGAGATGAATTGAAGCTCTTTGACAAATGACCTCATTCTAATAACTCATTGGTCAAACCCATCTCCGTTACCAGCCCGCATTTTAGGTACCATAGGTTTGTGACCCCACACGCTGTCCAATGAGAGAAAGAAAGGATTTGACCCTTAGTAATTATTGCAGAGATGTCATCAAATTGCACCTGCGAATGGAGCAGCAGACTTTAGACTCTAACCATCTAGAACTGCGGGTGTTCATCCAATGAGGCTAAGGGTTAGGTCCCCTACATATTACCTCGAAGAGGAAAGGTGATAAGTCTGTATGAAGTTATTTTGCATCGGAGATTGTTGTCGATGAGACATTGAATTAATGCGTACTAAAAAGCCTCAAAGTAAAAGGCAGTTAATGATCTGGTAGATAGTTTTATAGTCTCGAAAAATATGTGCTTGCATAGTATCTCGCTTAGTTGAAAGTCAAATGACCTATCGCAGTAGAGGTTCAACAATTATTATTATTATTACTAAAAGTATAAATATATATGCATTATGTATATATTAATAGGATTTTGCTACTTTTACATAAAAATGTACATAATTGATTACATAATATGATGTAGAGGAAAAAAAATTAAATAAAAAAATTGATTGTATTTTAAATTAGCAAATGGTAGAGTATCATGTGATATTATGTAATACATTATAAAAAATTTGATGGACATGTAGGAAGAATAGATCCATATTAATAACACGCTAAAAATGTTCCTAGAACCAAGTGTTGCATGGAATGCGGGTTAGTCTATTGGACCAAATTTGGGTGGTGACTAAACATAACCAGCCTGGAAAATGATTCTTCTCACACGTGTATGTGAAGTACATGGCGCTATAAAAAAATTGCACTAATCCTACATTTAAAAACTATAACAATTAGGAGTGATTCAAGGAAATTCACGTCTCCTTCTTCTCCACTTTCCATATTTCCTCTCAAACTTGTTGCTTTCTTCCCTTGTCATTATTAGCAATTATATTCCTCAACAACTTTATTTAAGAGATTCCAATGGTGCATTAGTCATTCACAGATTTAATACTATAGTAAATTACTATCTATTAAAAATTTAAGAATATCTGTGGCACAAGATATTCTAACATTTAGTCAATATTTTTGGAGCGTGACAATTCACTTTAACAATTTTATAACTTGTAATCAGTGAGAGCTCCGACCTATCTACGATGATTCCCAATTGAGGTCAGCTTCTTGTTTCCATTGACGATGATGCATGGAAGAATGAACTTTAACTTCTTTATTTGCTTATAATGAATTGTGGTGTAACAATGTTCATTATGGTCATTCAATAAGAGATTTAGGAGCTGTTAGAGCCCGATTTTTCATAAAAAATAAGTTTTGTAATGGTGATTTTCTGGAGAATGTGGTTAAAAGGTAAGGAAAAATTTTGAGTTTACATGCAAAATTATTTTATTTTGAAAATGCATGATGTTGACGTCGAAAATCATATGAACAAAATTCCAGCCAACTTAGAATGTAAATGAGGATTTTTACTGGTAATGACTTGTAAACTACAAGAGTTTTCCTTTTTTGCCAAATGAAATATTTGAAATATGAAGTATTTAGAATCCTCTCATTTTTTCTATCAAGGCTCACATTGCCCTTTTATAGGGAAAGATCTACATGCATACTTCATTTCCCTATCTTATCAGCTATAGTAGCTGAGAAAGTATATAATTGGCATGTTTGGATTGGTTTAGTGAGATCGACTTGTCAGTCATCATGAGTTAACCTTACAAATGGCCCCCACCAATTAAATAATTACTTAGGGAGTGAAGCTAAGGAATAGGGCAGGACAAACTCCCGAACCGACCNTGTATAGGTTCCATCTCATTGTAAAATCATTGATTTGCATTTCGTTTACACTAGTTGTAAAGATCTATATAAAGCAATACAACTTACTACTGAATGTAAGGGTGAATTTCAATTATTCTCATGTATTTTTCGTATATGTCATGCATAATCAAATTCATTTAAATTAAGTCCACTAGCTTTATTTGCTGCTATCTATATGAATTGATATGTAAATTAATTTGAATAATCCAAGTTTAGATCCATACTAAATTTTGGCTAGAATCATTAATTTTTTGTTTTGCATAGGGCTGTTCGTGGGTCGGTTCGGTTCGGTTCCAAAATTTTCGGGTATTTAATAAATGGAACTGTCGGGTCCAAATATAATTATGGAACCGTTCGGGTTCCGTTCGGTTCGGTTTAGTTCCGTACCATAATTAAAGTTTTTAACATTTACAACAATACTACATAAATACAATTAATGTCATGTTCATTCGTAACTTTTACAGACTAATATAGCACAATTTAAAAATATATAAATAACAAGTTGTCGAATAAGATTAATTCAATGTATACAAATACCAAAAAGTAGATACTAATATTAAAATATCGATGATCCAAATCAATAATTCAATTATTTCAAGCAGCATAAATGTAGAGCTAAAGGGGAATGACCTAAATGTTGGAAAAATTCGAAATTGGAATGGAAATGCCAAAGGGGAAAGATAAGGCCCAAATGTTAGGCTAACAAA
>CAIGRH010183321.1:0-12341 GCA_903798295.1 Fraxinus nigra | reverse complement strand
TATATATTTGACCTATTTATTATTTTTATTTTTACAGTTTTTTATCATTTATTTTTTATAGTGTGTGTGTGTGTATATATATATATATATATATGATGTCTTCTATTCGTTCACATAATTTTTGTGAGGGGCACTTGTGTTGTTTTCAAAAGTTTTTGCATCTCTCTCCCCTTGTGCTCGTCATGTGTGTGTATATTTTATTTTATTTTTTTTTTTGTCTTGCTTCTGAATATATAAATATAACGAAATACAGTTAACTTTTGCAATAATGGAGAACAAACTGGCATAGTAAAACAGATGTTGGATAGTAGAAAATGAATTAAATATGTTATTCTTGTCGTATGATTCACTTCTCATTTTACTAATTATAAAAGAATTAATCTCAGACTTATTCTAAACGTTCAAGTTAAAATTCGTAGCTTGAGCAAAAATTGTTCAATGAATTAAACTCATAATGTATATATAGTTAAAACTGATGCTCTCGAGGAAAGATATTATAAGAAGAAAACATTGAAATATATTAATTGGTAAAGATGCCGACTCAAATTTACTTAGTCATGTTATATTAATTATACCATTAAGCTCCTGGTTGATGGCCATTATTTGGGAAAAAACAATGTTTTGAATAGTGATTTTTAGGAGAATGTATGGTTAAAAAGTAGTGGAATTTTTTTAATTTACGAGTAGAATATTTTACTGTATAAATGTGTGATTGAAAATGAGTATATAGAAAAAAGAAATTTCAAATAATGGCCATCAAACAGGAACTAAATATCTTCTATTTTGTGCATTTTCAGTTCTCATTGCCATGCTATATCAATATAGTATATATTTTGAATCTGGAAAATTGGGCTACAATATAATATATTCTATAGATCAATAAAATCTTGGGCCTCAATTGGATAGCAGTCAGTGTTGGTCCAAAACTATACACCTTTTAAATTTTCAAGAATATTTAAAGAAGTTTTATTGTGTTAAAACTTTCAAATTTTCATTAAAACCCTCACTTCCTAGGGAATCATCCATGCAGGTAGTTTCTTGAATACTCATTTGTAAGGGTTGATCTTGATGGTTTGAATCGTTATGTAACTCTCTCAAAATACTGACTTTACATAAAAGAGACAGTCAATCTCACAGGTAACATGCAAATGTGCAGGTCTAATAGTTCCTAGTTTTTCTTGTTTTTGCCTTTTTTAATATTTTTTTGCTGCTGCTTAACTGCTATGATCAAATATCTATATACATTACAATTTATGAACCCTTTATTCAGTAGTCCGTCACTCTCTTGCAGGTCTTGGCTTATGCCCAACACGCAAGACAAAATTCCAATTATGAGCAGGCAGCTCTCAATGAACAGATGCAAGATTACAAAAGAAAGATTGATCAAGAAAGTCGGCGGTCTTTCAATGGTCCTCATAGTTATCCAAATGTGGATGTCATACAACCTTTTTCAAGAAGTTCTCATAAAATGATAGAAGCTGTGATGCATTCTGGTGCTGGGGGCAAGGTACAGCTAGCTTCATTAGATTAAATTCTTAACTAAACTCTCTTTGTTACTTTTCCTACTAAGTAATTATGAGTACAACTAAAACTTCAATAGTTTAGGTACAAACAATCAGACAAGGATATCTCTCAAAACGTTCCTCCAATTTGAGAGGCGACTGGAAGAGAAGATTCTTTGTTCTTGATAATCGAGGAATGCTTTATTATTACCGCAAACAATGGAGCAGATCAACTGTGAGTTCTGATTTTGTACAAACTTATAATTAAAATGCATGTTTTATTATTGGATCTTGCTGTATGTACATCAAGATTTACATAATGAATTACATAATGTCAGCTTAAAACATAATAAACTTTTTCATCTAATATTTTCCCTCCACGTCATATTATGTAATCCATCATGTACATTTTATATATAAAAGTAGCAAAATCCTTTATTATTATGCCACCTTTTTGCTGACTTCATCGTTGTGTGCTTAGTTTCATGGATCTGGCAGTCAGTTTCCCATGCATAGAAGTTCTCCCTCTGAACAGGGTACTGGGCTGTTGGGTCGGTGGCTCTCTTCCCATTACCATGGTGGTGTACATGATGAAAAATCTGTTGCACGTCACACGGTGAACCTGCTTACATCAACAATAAAAGTTGATGCAGAGCAGTCGGATCTGAGATTCTGCTTCAGGATAATTTCTCCTACAAAAATTTACACTTTACAGGTAAATTAATTGTGCTTCAGCTTGAGCTTATGGATGCTAAAACATATTTTCTCATAAATTTGGAGGAGCTAGATTATTTTTGTCCTATGAATATTTATACAGTAGCAATTTATGGTATTTGTCCAATCTCCTTCAGCATGATGTTATTATACTCAGGAATTCCTTTCCAATGCAGGCTGAGAATGCATCAGACCAAATGGATTGGGTCGAAAAAATAACTGGAGTTATTGCTTCTTTGCTCAGCTTCCAATCACCTGATAGGGTAAAAGATAAAAGAACTCATTAATTTGATATAGCTTTCCATTGTATTTCTGTCATTTATGATCTTTATTCATTTCTACATCAGCATTTCTGTTCTAGCCCAGCTAGTGAGAGTAGTTCCCTCGGAAGTCCGGATCATGATCAAATGACGATTGAAGAATATACACCTGAGAAGGAGATTTCATTAAGAAATATTATACGATCATCCAGAAGTTCTCAACAGTTGCACTACAACATGAAAAATGAGAAGCCAGTTGACATATTACAAAGATTACCTGGAAATGATAAATGTGCTGACTGTGGTGCACCTGCACCAGATTGGGCTTCCTTAAATCTTGGTATTCTTATATGTATAGAATGTTCTGGTGTCCACCGTAATCTTGGCGTACATATATCTAAGGTAAGTTGAACTGGTTTCTGTTTTCCTTGTTGCCCCTACGGGCGCCTTCTTCTGCATTCACCAATTCTTTGTTTCATTACATATTCTTGCATTTTTTCCATTATTTTTTCTTCTCAATTTTTTTCCCTTTCGGCACACCAGAAAAGGGCAAGGGAAGTTTTTTCTAGGTGCATAACTTCAATATGTAGAAAAGGAATTACTCTTTTATTTTTTTCCACTTTTGGGTGGATGGATACATCCCAAAGGATATGTTCAAACTCACATTCAAGTATATATACAGCAAATTATGGAGGAGGCAATATTCAGACTTTTATTCATTAGGGAACGAGCTGATTGTATGACCGTATGCTTATGTACAAATATCCACAGAAATCTACGTCGAGGTTTTCTTTAACTTTATAAGATTTTTATAAACTGTCTTTAGACATTCTGTGAAATGTCAATATATGAGAAGAAAATTGATTTCCATCATGAAATGCATTAGGCAATATAAAGGATCACATACTGAAAGTATTCTTTCAAACATACTTGACAGAATCTCCTAGTCATGTTCAGGTTGAGAATGAACCTTAAGTAGCTCAAACTTTGACTCAAGTTCTTTGAGCCAATCTTGAAGCTGTTTCAAACTAAATTCAATTGGTGACTTTAGAACTTAAATATCTGTATAGTAATCTGAGGCTACTAAACTTATCGACGTGAGCTAGAAGTGTTTAAAAATATGTAAGCTTGCCCCATTTTATTGCATAAACCCAAATAAGTCCATGCAATTAGAGCCTATTGGAAGATGAAATGTACTGGAAATAGAACTAGTTTGTCGTTGAATAAGTCGTATAATTTACTTCCTGAACTCTGAAGGGTGAATTTTTAACCATGTAGGCTTTCTTGTTTTGCTGAATATAAGTCATTATATATCATAAATGCTCATGTGCATTTCTGAAATCCACACTCTCTTCTATTATTGCATTTAGTGGAACTGTGGAAGAGTCATTGAACCAAGAAAAATAGTTTCATGATTCCAATTAGAAATTTTGTGTCTTTCTAAAATCCTATGTTATCATGTAAAGCTTCTGAAATATGTAGATTGGTTGGATTATAGTTTGAATGTGTTAACAGTATGATAATTATAAATAAATCATGATGAAACTGCAGAGAGAGCGCTGAGCTTTTTCTCTGTGTACCTTGATGCTACTTTCTCATTCTTTGTTGTCCTATACATATTGACAAGTCAAGCATTTGATTCAAGTAAAATTAAGACAGCCAAAGGCAAATGCAAAGAGATGAAATATATATATCCACGTCACGTGATGCTCGGACTCGGGTATGGGTCGGGTACGTATCTAAGTGTCGGATTTTTTATTTTCTAAAATGTAGGATATGGGGACATGGCTAAAAAGAGTCCAAATTTCGGACACGGGTAACTTTCTTTCTATTATACCGAAAAGGGGATGGAAAAAATGTAGCTAGAGTTGCTTGTTAACTGAGAGTCTTTTATTCTCGTTCTTTTTTTTTTTTTTCCTTTTCAACTTTCAAACGTTGAAAATTAGCACTGAACTAAAAATTCCAGGTAGTTACGAGTACTAAGCACATTAGATTCGTCAATGATTTTGCATATTGAGAAATATGTATTTATAATATCTGTAAAAGTGATAAATTTCCTTGTTGCTGATCTTACAGTTTCTGTGATAATTTTATTGCAGGTGAGATCCTTAATACTTGATGTGAAAGTGTGGGAACCTTCTGTCATAACTTTGTTTCAGGCACTAGGTAATGTCTTCGCGAACTCGATATGGGAGGGATTATTGCAAGCAAGAAGAACCATGCAGGCTGACGAAATCCCAATACGGTAAATATTGCAGTAATCAATATAAAAAATAAGTTTGTATTCCTGCAGTATTAATAGGAAGTATTATATCTGCAATGTAGAAATTTTGAATCTGACAAACATAAACAGTTCTTTAGTAAACCGAGCCATGATGATCATATTTCGATCAAGGAGAAGTTCATTCACGTGAAGGTATTGCTACAGAGATCATTGATTTATTTGCTTCTTTTGTTGCTTTCAATTCTCTTCTGAATTAGAATTACTGTTGTACAAGTGAATAGCCATTGATAAATCTGATAACCGGACTACCTCTTACTTTCTTAATGACCACATCTCAGTACTGTTGTCCTGTCTTGTCATTGTGTGTAACACAGTTTATTCCCAATAAATTTGAGGCCGGCTTCAAGAATCCTGTTTGTCCACTCATTTGGTTCACAGCTTAACTTATGTGTTACCGTGATATTTGCAACCTCAAGTGTGGTGTTTTTTCGATTGTAGTATGCAGAAAAACGTTTTGTACGCAAAATAAAGGACAGTACTCATCTTCTCTCAGTTGCTGAACAGTTGTGGGAAAGTGTTGGTACAAATGACAAAAAAGCAGTATACCGCCTAATAGTCATATTTGAAGCAGATGTCAATGCAATTCATGGTCACGTCCTACCTAATACATCTTTAACTATTAGCCAACATAATGAGGTTGTAAGAACATGAAATCCTGATCAAAACTTCCATGTTGTAGATAATGGTTCTTCAAAATCCTCGTACCGAGAAGGAGAAAATGAGGATCGAGTCATTCATGAAGGTTTTGATGGTTGTTCCCTGCTTCACCTGGCCTGCCAAACTTGTGATATTGGCATGGTAGAGCTGCTCCTGCAGCACGGGGCAAATGTTAATGCTTGTGATTTGAGGAATCAGACACCACTGCATCACAGCATCATGCGGGGAAGAATTGGAATTGCAAAATTTTTACTCACGAGGTGATTCTTCGCATTTATGTTTAATGATAGCAATTCCTCTGTCTTTTCCTATCAAGAGATTATTTTGCTTTCTAAATTACTTCATCTATTTGAAGCCATCTTTTTCGGATTACCTTAACTGCTATCCGAATCTGCATTTGCCAACTAATCACAAACTTGGTTTTCCGCACCTGATATACTATTTCCCCTCATATAATCATTAGGAGGTTCAGAAAGTTTTCTTGGCATTTCAAATTAAGTGTAAATATATGTTAATGGTGATACTGGTCTTTCATTCCTTCCCCACGAGGCTCTCTTATTCTTGTTACTTGTTAGTCCATTTCTTTCCTTACTGAAGGAGATTCATAGAATTTGCAGTCCATTAACTTTGAAAAACAGAATCTGGGTTCTTCTCATCATATTACTTGGTAGTATAGTCCTACAATTAGTCCTCTTATTTGCTCACAATCTCATACTTGTTGTAGGGGAGCCAATCCACAAGCTGTTGACAAGGAAGGTAAAACTCCTTTGCAGATTATTGCAGAATCCAATGTCGATGATGTTGAGCTCATTGCTCTTTTAAAAACTGCAAATAGATAGCATCATCTGCAAAAATCGTTCAAAGGTATACCAAAGAATCTCGAACCTGGAATATTAGTTGTTGTTTTTTTTTTTTTTTCTGAAATGAAATGAAATGCTTAGAAGCTGTGTTTTTAAGGCCAATAATATTAGGTGGTTTTGACAAATGAGGGCGACTTGGCCGCTGTATATACCCTCTATTTATTATCTGTTTTTCCTATGTGACCAAAGTCTTCACAGATTAGAATCAGTACTATCAGTGGTTGTACAAAAATTATTCAGTTATCTATAGAAGAGGAGATTTTACGTAAGTGTTTCATAAAATGTAATGACAATCCTGGCTTTGTGTGGGGTTTGTGCTGGGAATATTTGGTTGGTGTTGATCCAAATTTTGTTCACCTCAATGTACTACATTATATTCTTCAAAGGCCATTCTAGGAACGATTCCGACGCCAAGATGCTGTCTGAAATTTGGAGCACAGGTAGTAGGAAGTTGCCCCTTTTCCTTAAATCGCTATATTATTTTTGTGGTGTAAATGCAAATACGAACAAGAAAGAGATGAAAAATTTATCATTACAAATTCACCTTTACCGATTAAAAAAAAATAGGTTTTAAGTCGAAGTTGTGACTCTTTGATGATCTGCTTAAGTTACGAACCTTGTGCAAATGTGAACGTGAGACTCGTGGACTCGAGACTCGTTGCTACATCAGTTTGGTACGCACTATTTGAAAGCACTACATAGTAGAGTGCATAAAATTTAAATTTCTTTTTCTTCTTTAATCATATAGAATAGTGTCTAGTCCATCATATCAATCACATCAATAATGTTTCTACTAACTACAGAGCTAAAAGAACTGATATATAGCCCAAATCCAAGCATTTTTTCCCTTTGCTTATAGTGCTCCATCATCATATACATTCCAAAACATAAGGTGTGCTGCAGTTTTGCTTATGCATGGGCAGTTTGCCTAATCATAATAGTATCAGTTCTTATCAGGAACAAGAAAATGGGAAAAACAACAATTTATAGTTTGCTAATCCACTAGAGAAGGAAAATTGCAGAAATGTAAATATACAAGAGGGTCATGTATCTTGTTTTCTTGTTAAAGAATGTACCACAAGGATCTAATCACATAGCATCAACATAAATAAGCGAAAGCCATTTGCCAACTTCAATGATAAAAAGCAATCAGACAGTCGAGACAGGCCTTCTATGATGTACAGCCACATCACATTTTCAACAGTGAATAAGAGGTGATTCCTCTTCCCAGTTCTTCTCGGAAAGCTGATGCTAACTGCATTGGCGAGATATGCTCATGGCAATTAAATCATATAACATTATTCTTCCTGCAATCAAAATAAAACCTACATTTAAAAATAATAATTCCAGTGAATTTACAACTAGCTATAAGAGATCTGATTGTAGTTCAAAGGTAAGGTTAAGTTAACCAAATATAAGATTTGATCTCGACCAGAAGTGACTCAAAAACACAGAACATTTCAACAGATTGCAATCTGGATTAGAAGAGAAGTCATAGCAAGTATAACATACCATGTTATGATTCCCAAAAGCTCACAATTCATGAGGTAATCGTGATTCTGTACCAGGAAACCTGAAGTTGAGCTCCTTGACTATATAGCAAGAAACAGAATCATATAAATCGAACAACTAATAAAGGGTGACATACCATGAGAAGTCATAAATACAATTAGAAAATCACCATAATGTCAAAAATCTAGGAATTAATCAAATGCTGCGGTCAAAAAGCAAGAATATAAGATGTTAACATTGCAATAGAAATATCATGAGGAGAAGATAGTGGGTTTTGCGACTATTTATTGCACTGAAAAAATCTTAAGGATCTACTTTCAAGTACACCCAAGAAGTCTGATCAGGAGAGTAATTATCAGCCAAATCAATAGAACATACAAGGGAGATCCAGAACAAGAAAGAAAACTACAATTGTAACCTTGCCAAATTTGAGCAACCCTCAATCCAGCCCCAGGGCAAGGGGAAGAAAAAAGAACATGGAAACCAACAAAAAGAAGCAGAAAATGGAAAAGATCATGTTACAGTTTCCTCATAGAATAGAGTTAGTTTTAGTAAAAAACGTTACCCAAGATGGAGCATTTCACCGTCAGAAAGAGATCCTGAAGCGAGAAGCCGGGTCACCTTGGTTCGACAGTTGGTTCATAAAGCCACTGAAAGAAGCATCACAAACAAGCCGTCATTCCCATTCTCTTTTCGAGTCGGGCTTGCACCTGACAATCAACTTCTGCATCTGCTTGCTCAGAGAAGTCAATACTCCTCTGAATATTTACTTATCAATTCGTCTAAACTCATCAATTTTGGTACCCAGCCAAACTTCACCATAATATCTAGAACTTTTGCTAGTTTTTCTGCGTATCCCGACTGTTTCAAACCATGGACCAAGGTACTGCATGTAGCAAGGCTAGGTTTATATCCTTGCTCTCTCACTTTATTGAGTAATGCCAAAATCTCTGAAATTTCGGCATTTCCACACCAGGTCCCTATCAGTATTTTGTTTACCTTTCTTTTTAATATACCCTTGTCCAAAAGTTCACCCCAAACCCTAAAGGATTTCTCCAAATTTCCTTCTTTGAAGAGTGCGTCAACTATTAATGTGTACACTACTTCATCAAGTTCAATACCCTTTGCCACTAAGTCATCAAAAAGGGCAAACATCTTGGACCTGTCCTCTATTTTGTCATAGCCATGTAAAAGGGATGAGTAAGTCACATTTGTTGGTGCGAGATCCCTCCTTTGCATCTCTTGAAAAAACTCTACAGCTTCTTTCATCATGCCCATCTTGCAACAATTATCAATTAGAATTGTGAAGGTTACATGATTAGGCATGATTTGTTTATCAAACATGTCTTTTAACAACTCTACTGCTTCAGTCAATCTTCCTGACTTACAAAACCCATCAATCAAAGTATTGAAAGTAAGTACAGATGCAGTGCCCTCCTTCACCATTTCTTGAAATATCGACAACGCCTTCTCCATGTTTCCTAGCTTGCAACACCCATCAACAAGAACATTGTAAACAAAACCATCTGGTGGAACCCCTCGCAATGTCATTTCTTCCAATAAACAGAATGCTTCGTCAAGATTTCCAGACTTGCAGTATCCATCTATTATTGTAGCATATGTCACCTGATTAGGTGTCAAACCTTTCTTGGATAGTCCACCAAACAGTTCTTTAGCTCTCTCTATCTCACCAGATTTCAACAGTCCACCTATTAAGGCATTATAAGTGACGATGTTAGGATTGATACCCTTCTGGCACATTTCATCATGAAGCCTGAAAGCCTCTAGCATATTACATTGCTTAGAGAAACCAGAAATTAGTGAAGTATAAGTATAAACATCGGGTACTATCCCCTTATCACACAAGTCAGAGAAAACTTGCATTGCTTCTACCAATTTTCCATTCTTTGAGAGGCCACTTATAAGCGTACTGTAAAGCTGCATATCTGGAAGCAGCTTTCGTTCAAGCATGCATCTGAATACATAAAAGGCCTGCGTAATGTTCCCATGTTTGCAGTGGCCATAAATCAAGGATGTATAAATGTAAAGGTTTAGATTTATTCCTCGATCAAGCATCTCCATGAAATATCTTTCCGCAACATGCATTTCCCCGGTCTCACTATATCCAGAAATCAACGCTCCAAAGGTGTAGGCATTCGGAGCTAATCCCCTCTTCCCCATTTCAATAAGACAATTTCTAGCTTCTTCCATCCTTTTTGATTTGCAAAGGCCAATTATTATTGAATTATAGCAGAAAACATCTGGCAAAATTCCTTTTTGCCACATATCCTCCAAGATTTTTAATGACTCTTCAAATTTACCATCCTGCACATAAGCTTTTATGATGGTTGTGTAAATAACAGCATTAGGTTTGATACCTTCTAAGATCATTTTCTCCAACAAAAGATTAGCCTGTTGGTGATCTCCTGAGCGGCTTAACTCGTTTATTATAGCACCGAAGGTGTATGCAGAAGGTGCCAAGTTTCTTTCTTTCATCTCAACCAAGAGTTCACTAACCTTATCCATGTTACTCTCTCGACTATACCCCTCAATCAAATAATTGAATGTCTTGTTTTCAGGATGCATTCCCAATTTGAGCATCTCGTGCATGAGATCTACTGCCTTCTCCATCTGACCAAATTTGCATAGCCCTTTTATGATAGTGTTAAACGTCACCACATTTAAATTAATTCCATATGCAGCCATTGTATCCTTGATTCGGAAAGCCTCATCTACATTCCCCTCTTTCATGAACCCATCAATCAATGCAGTATAGGCAACATGGTCAGGATTTTGACCGATTTTATACATCTCTTCCAAAATCAATTTCGCCTCCTTGGACCTCTTCTCTTTGCAAAACCCATCAATAAGTATTGAATAAGTGTAGCTATCTGGAGCCAATCCCATCTCAAGCATTGTCTTCTTCAACTCCAAAGCTTCATCAACAGCCCCTCTGCCACACAACCCTCTAATGACTACATTATAAGTAACTGTGTTCGGACTACAACCCTTCTCTCCCATCTCAAATAGAATCCTTTTAGCCTCACTGACATTGCCAACCTTGAAATAAGCACTGATCAAATTAGCATAAGTGTATATATCAAAATCCATTTTTTTCTCCATCATTCCTTCGTAAACTTCCCAGAGTAACTCCATTCTATTACACCTCAACAAATCCTTCAGCAAAGAATTACAACACAACAAACTGATTGCAAAATCAGCATTTTTAACACCTAAAAATACAGAAACAGCCTCACTCAACATTCCCCTTTTCCTGTACACATCGATCAGCAACTCAAACACGACAGAACTTGATCTAAACCTCTCACATTCCTTATAAACATTCAAAATTGAGCTACGAATATCAAAAACCGAAATCCGGGAATCCACCAATTTGCTTAATAAATCAATGACAGGTGAATAAATTTTAGAACCGCATAAAACTAACGCAAGAATTGAAAAAGAATGAAGATCTTGAAAGGTACCCAGACGATTAGTTGACCAGTCGAAGAAGTCAAGGAGGCGCTTCGGATGAATCGAAAAATCAGCTCTTTGCAGCACTGAATGTATCACATCATTGTTGATTCTTTGTGGAATATGTGAGGATTCCAACAAATATTTCCAATTGCTGTGCTTCAGAATCATAGTGATTTCTGCAACTGTGGCTTCATTTTCTGCAGAAATCTGGTCAAATTTTATGGAAACACAAAGATGCCTTGTTTTATTGATTATACGGTGTTGCTTGATGTACAAAGTACAGGCTTTATTAGAGAATAATGCCATAATTTTTCTGCTTAATTTCTTTGTGTGAATTTATACGTGAGATTAGAGCAGCTTCATTTCTATGATGGGAGGAGGAGAATGCAACTGCAGCCAAGCAGGGCATGGAAAGACCGGTACTCACGAGCCTGTGCCCTATATGTACAGAAGGAAAAAAACAAAAGCCATACAGAGTATTTCTGGCAAAATTTCTTAATTTAAAATTGGGGATATTTCACAATGCCCTAGTCTTCGAGGTGTATTTAATTGAGACTTTTAAAAATCTTTGGAGAATTAAAAAGTTTGAATATATTCAATTGAAGTTTTTGAAGATTTTCTAAAAATTTAGATGTATTTAATATAGACTTTTAAAAAGTCTCTAAAAATCACGGGGTATTCAATTGAAACTTTTTAGAAGTCTCTATAAGTTACGAGATATTCAATTGATAATGACTTTTGAGGACTTTATAATTTGCTAGACTTTTGGAGATTTTTTGATAGAAAATACGAATAGAAAGTCTCAAAACAAATCTTTCATTCTACCGTGAGATTTGTCAAGAGCCGGCCACCCCCCTCCCCTCGTGTATTTCATTTTTTTATCTAAACAAGGTTCTTCTTCAAACCAAGAAATTTAAAATCAATTTATTTGATTTGTGCGCTTGAGCACACACTCTCACTCTGGTGTACTTCACTTTTTTTTTTTATTCAAATAAGGTACATTTATGGAGAAAAGGGGATTTATCAAATGTTTGCAACGAATACTTCATTATTTCATTTTTTCTTTTATCTTATT
>CAIGRH010183310.1:0-11883 GCA_903798295.1 Fraxinus nigra | reverse complement strand
TAACATAAAAATATTTAGCCACTTATAATATTAAGTTTAAACATGAGAAAGTGAAAATAAATCACCAAAAATTGACGAAACGTGGTTAAGTCCAATTTCTTCCAATTGTCTGCCTTTGTTTGCGTGAATATACAAATATATATCAATCAAATTCCAAGTCAACTTTGCTGTCACTTTTTGCTACCTCTGCTTGTGTATATATAATATATATGAATCAATTTAGCCCCCACAATTCAGCTTCTATTTTGTTTCAATTCTAGGCTCTGTTTCTTCCAAGCTGCCGACCTCCATTTGCGTGTTTATAATGAACTTCACAGCCTCCAATGTATATATTTCAGCCTCAGCAATTCCAATGTATATATAATAAATCAGGCCGTCGTTTGTACGTGAATATATATAGTATTTTCAGCCTGCAATTTTTCTCTTGTGGCTCTTTCTTATATTTTTCTTGGCTGCCCTCATTTTCATTTTCTTTTTCCTTCTTTCTTCCTTTTTCTCTTTCTTATCTTCTTTCTCTGCGTTTGACTTTTCCCTGTTGCGTGTATGTTTTTTCCTCCTTTTTTGCTGCCTTGTTTTGTATTTATATAATATAAATTCAGCACTTTGTTTTCTCTCCTTCCAGCTCTCTGTACGTTTTTTATGTTCTCTCGCACCCGGCTTCTTTGTGCGTGGCTCCCCTCCTTTCCCTAACCTTGTTTTATATATATATGGCAGCCACTAAAATCCCAAGTTAAAAAGCCAATTCATGTTATATTTTTCTTTTAGTCCTCGTACTTTAAATCTTGCCATTTTTCTGCTATTTTGCATTCTTTTCTTCAACTCTTCAATAAATATGAAATTTTACCTACAAAGTACAATTTAACATAAATTAGGTAAAATTTTATTCAAAAGATAATAAAATATCATAATTTAGGGCCACGAATAAGTATAAATACTACATTTATCATACCCCCAAACTTGACTTTTTGTTTGTCTTCAAACAAAACTAAAATCTAATAAAAACACAAATACGCAATGCTAATTACTTAATTGGTAGCTAGTCAATCAAGCAAGGCAAAAAAACTTAGATAGCTAACCTGACTTTTTATCTCAGGATTAAAATCATAATATTAAATCTAATCACAGCTTCAAAGTCACAATACAGAATTAAAACCTACTTTTCCAACGTAAAATCGACGTGTGTGTGTAAAGAATTAAATATCGCATTATGAATTTATAAGTTGTTTCAATTCCCGCCCCTCAGCGGTCAAATATGTTCTTTCATCACTCATAAGATTCACATGCTCCTACACAAATAACAACATTAAAAATTATTAACTTAATTAATAATTGTTAACTCACACAAGTCGGTAATAAATGTTAATTATATTCAATTCATATACCCAATCTCGGTCTAGGACCGAATCGAACATGTGGTCGTTTGAAGTGTGCGGAACGACTAACTCACGCACAAATCTTCGACCCTCCTCCTCCATCGACGACGTCAGCTCAGCTATGAATTCAATGTGACATATTGACATTTCAACTAGTTAATGAACATGTGATGAGTTTCTGAAAGCACGTGCAATATAAATTACAAATGTATAATACTCACCCGAGGGTCGTCGATGAGAGTGGTTAACTGTTTGCCTGATGGACATTCGATCGCTCGGGATGCTCGCCAATGATGCATCTAAAGGCAGCGTGTCTCCCCTCATGTCGCAAAGCAGGTACCCAAGAGGGTGACGGTCTCATATGCATAGATCTACAACACATACAATTATTATAGAAAATATTTTAACGTTAATTAATTCAAACACTTACATGTAGTGCCAGTGGCAATCTATATATATCGAGTGTGATCTGGCGAAGACGTACATTGTGTCATCGAAATATCTCTGACGCTACGATTAAATGTTGAAGACATCACTATGTCGACATTCTCCAAATTGAACAGGTCGATCATAGTCTTCTTGTGGTGACACACAACACGCTATCAGAGATGTAGACCAGTTCGAGTTTCAGTCTATCTAACATCTGGTCGCATCCCCTGATCGCGTCGACTAGTTGTGGCAGAAATACTATCCTCTGTCCCTAGAAATAAGCATCGTGTAGCCAAATGCTCCTCTGAGTGCCATCAAGAGTTGTTGCATCATCCATAATCTTTGGTTTAGTTACTATTACAACTCAAATAAGGAGAAAGTAGCAAATTTGCCTCCGAGGTCGAAGTAGAAGGCATCGTCTTCGACTGACCTAAGTAGCCGACATAGTAGTGCGTCGATGATCTATCCCGAGTACTGCATCTTCCTCAACTTATGCAAGAGCCAGAGAAAGGACATGCGGAAAATATGCATGTGCTGATCATCCAGCAACTCCGACACGATAGTGAAACTGTCAAAACTGCTATTCCAAGTTTGAAAACATTGTACAAGAGATAATTCAACCTCAACTCTGTATTAAGGTGGTAATCCATCCTGGAAAGATTCAAATGTTAGAAAACATTGTATAAGAGACAATGCAAAACAAAACTAATATTAGAATATTTAATTTTAAAAAGATAATGCAAAAATTCTTTATTGTACAAGAAACATTATATAAGAGATAATGCAAAAATTCAAATGTTAGAATATTTAATTTTAGTAATTATCAATTTAAAATTCTTTAATTAATTAATTAATTAATTATATATATATAATTGAAACAAAAAGAAAATTATTAAAATTAAATAAAGAATATAAAATTATTTAATTAAATTTAAAAAAATTAAAGATTTGTTTACAATGAATATTTAATTAAAGAATTTTAAATTAAAAAATTAAAAGGAAAAAAGGAGTTTGTTAATTCGTTAAAAATGAATATTTCATTTTAGTAATTATCTAATTAAAAACAAATATATATAGCCCGGCCTGCTGATAAGTAAGGCTTGAGTAATTTCCTCGTAGGCAATCTTACCAAGTGTTGCAGTACATGCAACCTTCGCTCGGCCTGCTGATAAGTAGGGCTTGAGTTTATGCTTCCGCAAAACTTTTATTTATCAAAACACATGTTTTATTATAAACGATTGGTGCACGCTACAATGTACTTTGCTATTTTACTGATTATATTTCTTAAGATATTCTACATTCCACGGGTGCATCAGGGGTCTACCATTTATATCTTCCAGCTTATAGGCTCCTTTGCGTAATACCTTGGTTACTTTATAAGGCGTAATACCTTGGTTACTTTATAAGGGGCATTCCCAGTCCAGTCCTAAAGATTCGGAGTTTGGTTCTCTTGTAGCTAGAAAACATTTCCTCAATACCAAGTTACCAACCTCAAACTCTCGTTTCCTAACCTTTTGGTTATAGTACCTTGCGTCGCGTTGCTTAAACACTTCATTCCTGATTTCAGCCTCACTCCTTTTTTCTTCTATTAAATCCAGTTCTCCCCGTAATGCCTTCTCGTTTTCTCCTTCTTGATATATCATCGTCTGAATGGAAGGAATTCCCATTTCAAGGGGAATAACCACCTCCACCCCAAAAGCTAAGGAGAAAGGAGTTTCTCCAGACTATTTCTATAAGTGGTGCGATAAGACCATAACATGATAGGGAGTTCCTCAACCCATCATCCGTTAAGAGCATCGAGTTTGGCTTTTAGCGTATGCTTGATGATCTTCTTGACTAGTTCAACTTGGCCATTAGCTTGATGGTGGTTTGGCGTAGAGAAGTGCTTCCATATGCTGAACTCTTCGCAAAAATTAGCAAAGCGAATATTATCAAATTGTTTTTGGCTATCAGTCACGATGGAGTGTGGTATTCCTAATCTTCATATAATGGATTTCCATATGAAGTCGGTAGTCCTTTGCTCGTTATCTTAGCCAGGGGCTCAGCTTCTACCCATTTAGTGAAGTAGTCCACTGCCACGATTGTGAACTTTGTCCCCTATTTTCCAGTTGACATAGTACCAATTAAAGCAACCTTCCTTTTGTAAAAGGGCAAAGAGGTCATTACATAGTCTAACTCACTTGGTGGAAGCTTAATGTTGGGGGCAAATCGCTGACATTTGTCACATTTTCTAGCAAATTCTAGCGCATCATTCTCCATAGTAGGCCAAAAGTATCCTTATCGTATTATTTTATGAACCAATGACTATCCACCAGCGCGATTCCCACACACTCCTTCATGGACCTCGTGCAAAGCATAGAGCGCTTCTTCCTCATTCAAACATCTTAATAATGGTAAGGAGTATCCTCGCTTATAAAGGACATCGTCGAGTAATGTGTACTTGCTGACCTTACTCGAAGTTTTCTTGCTTCAACAGGATCTTCTGGACATGAACCCATCTTTAAGTATGACCTGATATCATCCATCCAGGTTGACTTTGAGTCAGTTTCCATAGAGACAGTTTCTAGTTCTTCGATGGCTGGATGACGAATCCTTGCCACTGGTGTGTTGTCAAATTCTTCTATTCCTTCACTTGTTGCCAATCGAGCTAAAGCGTCGACATGGCTATTTTGGGTCCGAGAAATTTGTTTGACTCCCACAGTTTCAAAATCCTTGAACTCTCGTTTGACGACCTGAAAATATTTGTTCATCCTTTCTTCTTTAGCTTGGTATGCTTCGTTGACCTTATTAACCACCAACTTGAATCGCTGTAAATTATTAGGTGAACAACTCTCGTATCTTTTACCATCCTTACACTTGCTATGAGTGCCTCATATTTAGCTTCATTATTTGAGGCCCTGAAGTCAAAGGACAATGCTTTGCAAAATAACTGGTTGTTGGGATTGATCAAGATAATTCCAGCTCCGACCAAGTCTTCGTTTAGGAGCCATCAACGAAGAGTTCCCAATGTGGGTTGTAAGGAAATTCTTTTATTGGAACCGAGCTGAACTCCGCGACAAAGTCAGCAAGGGCTTGCCCTTTCAGGGAAGTGCGGTGTTTATACCTTACGTCAAACTGGCCGAGCTCCACTGCCCACTTACCATCCAACCTGAAGTATCTGACTTTTGCAAAACTTACCTTAACGGATAGTTGGTTAGGATTGCGATCGGATGTTCCAAAAAATAAGGCCACAACTTCCTTGTCGCTATCACCACTACATAAGCTAATTTTTCTAAAGGGGAATAACGGAGCTTGGCGTCATACAGGGCTTTTCTTACATAATAAATAGGATGTTGTATTCCTTCCTCCTCCATAGCCAACACAGCACTGGCAGCATGGTCAGATACCACAAGATATAATATTAGCACCTCCACTGACTTTGGTTTTGATAACACTGGGGGTTGTGCTAGTTGTAATTTCAGCTCATCAAAAGCATGATGTCACTCAGAAGTCTATTCAAATTTCTTTTCCCATCGCAAGATATCGAAAAAGGGTTTACATTTATCAGTTGACTTCGATGTGAAATGAATGAGTACAGCTACTCGCCCAGCTAAGCTCAGTACCTCCTTAGGCTTTGTTGGGGAATGCATCTCAATGACGGCTCGTATTTTTTCTAGATTATCTTCAATTCTCTTCTCATTGAACAAATATCCCATGAACGTTCCTGAGCACACACCAAAAGCACATTTGTGTGGGTTCAGCTTCATCCCATATTTTCTCAAAACTTCAAACATTTCAGCGAGATGTAGTCGATGATTCTCGGTATCTACACTTTTTAATAGCATATCATCAATGTATACCTCTATGGTTTTACCAATTTGCTTAGCGAACATGGCATTGACCAAGTGTTGGTAGGTGGCCCCAGCATTTTTGAGACCGAATGTCATCATTTCGTAACAATAGAGCCATTGATCAGTTATGAAAGCGGTGTGTTCCTGATCGGGTTCATACATGGAGATTTAATTATACCCCCCGTATACATCCATAAAGTTAAGTAATTCACGTCTTGCTGCTGCATGCACCATTTGGTCTATTCTCGGCAATGAGAAGCTATCTTTAGGACATGCTTTGTTCTAGTCGCTGAATTCTATGTACTTAATCCAATCGCCATTACGTTTCTTTACCAAGACTAGATTGGCAATCCATCTTGGATATTTTGCTTCATGAATGAATCCATTATGGAGCAATTTCAGCACTTCTTTGTTTAAAGCCTCACACCTTTTTGGATTCAAAGGTCTTCGTTGTTGTTGTCGTGGCCGCACCTCTAGATCGAGGTCTAACTTGTGGAAAACGATCTTGGGATCAATCCCTTTCATGTCTAAGTGTTCCCATGCAAAAACGTCAAGGTTCTTCAGAAGAAATTCAATGATGTGACCTCAGAGAGGTGATTGTAACTTATGACCAATCTTGAGTTCCTTCAGCGGATTGCCTGGTCCAGCCTCTATCATGTCCACTTTTTCCACGAGTTCTCCCCTCTTTATTCTCACACGTGGATCTAATGAATTGAGGTTGGATTCCACCAGGCATATCATATGAGCTTCCGGATTGATCCTTACTTGACATGCCTCAGCAACGTATTTATTTCCCTTAACTTGTCCTACTCCATGTGGTGTGGGGAATTTAAGAGAATGATGATGCATTGGTACAATTGCTTTGAGGTCGAATAGCAATGGTTGTCCCATGATGGCATCATATGGAGAACTCGAGTCTATAACTACGAATTCTACATTCAGTTTAGTTCAACGTGGGACTTCACCGACCTCAACACGGAGCTTGATTTTTCCTTTTGCTCTGGTGAGGGCCCCATTAAGCCCTAAAATCATGTTGGAGTATAGTTACAGAAAACTCAATAAAATCCCCATCCATTCCAACGTTTGGACATAGAGCATGTTGAGGGAGCTTCCAGTATCAACTAAGACTTTGGGCACGACAATTCCTACTATGGGTATTGAGAATGTCATTATCCCAGGATAGGGACATGGATCCACGTCCTTTTCCTTAAATGAAAGTCGATCACCAACGACAAATCGACGGTATTTCTCTGAGATACCTATATTAGTAATATCGATAACAATAGGCCTTTTGACTTATTCTTCTTTGCTAGCTCACCTCCTTTCAACATTTGAATCCGGGGGCTAGGTAAATCAATGTAGCAAGCCTTTGTCTCGACCTGTTTACCACGTACGATACCTGGCCCACTTAGAGTAGTGAACTTCATACAGTAATGGTAAATCGAGGTGGCTGCTTGCAGCTCGTGCAATATGGGCCTCCCTAATATGCCGTTATAGTTTGAAGGAAGATCTACAATAATGAAATCTACAAAGATTCTTATTTGGCAAGGGAGCTCACCTAACTCTATACTTAAAATAATTTTCCCTCGAGCTTCTATAGAATCCTCGTAACCTTCTGGAATATGACTGAAGATAGCGTTCTTGGATCTCCATTTGTTCCAGCATTCGGGAGTACAACACATTGACCGAACTCTCATTATCGACTAGAGTCCGGTGTACTCGTACCCCTGCAACAGTCATAGCTATTACTAATGCAACAATTTGGTCTTGTAGAATCCCGTATGAATGTTCTTCTAAAAATCCAAACCATTTCGAGTACGAAGCTACATTGAACTTAGGTTCTGGTAGAATTACATTATCGTTTTGCCAGATCCAGGCGTTTCATACTGTCTTCGCCTGGCCCTTCTAGATCCTTTAAGGTATTGATTACCGCTTATCAAAGTTCTGATTTCAGCTCGAGCGATGGGATCCTGAGCTTGTTGTTGGTTCGGCTAAGCTCGTTAAGTTGCTCCTTGCTGGTTCAGCTGTCGATTGTCAATTTGATTTGCCTATTTGGGTTTAGCTACAAACTCTTACAGGTGACCTCGATAAATTAAAGTCTCCACTTCTTCTTTCAGATTTTTGCAATTATCATTGTTATGTCCTGTCATTCTATGATATCGACATTACCTCTCTTGATTTTTCCCTGGAAATTCATTTTTCTGGGGTGGAGGTCTACGAAATGTTTCTTTTGCCTCTGTTTGTAAGAAAACTTCTGCCAATGTGGCATTCATCGGATGCTATTCATGAAATATTTTTGGGTATGGTTTGGAACGGCCTTGGTCCCTTCTGTCTTTCTGCTTTCATGGCTAAAATCCTTATCCACCTATTTCTCTTTCATTTGTTGTGAAGACTAAGGATTTGGTTTGAGTTTTTCCTGATCCAACGTGACTTCTTCAGCACTGATATTTTTCTCAGCTCGGCTTAAGAACTCATAGTACGTCCGAGGTCCGTCCTCGTGTACGGAACACCAAAACCTTATTTTTTGCTTTAATCCGGAAAGGATTGCCATAAGCGCGGCATCATCAAGAAACTTCTCAACCTCCATGGACTGTTTGTTGAATCTACTAAGGTAGTTTTTAAGTGATTCGATTTTTCCCTATTTAATGTTTACCAACCATTCTTTGGGTGCGGTTCTTATTTTAGAACCTATAAACTGGACAAGATATTACGTGGCGAGGTCATTCCAATTTTTATGGATCTTTGATGTAGCTTTCTAAATCATCTTTGGGCCTTATCGCCCAAGGTGAGCGGGAAAACACGACACATTATGGCATCTCCTGCTCCTTAAAGCTCCATCCATGAAGTAAATTTGTCCAGGTAGCTAAGATAACCCCCTTTTCCCATCATACCCTGTCAGTTGTGGCATTTTCAACTTTTCAGGTAGAGGTTCAACAACGATATCCTCAATAAAGGGGGGATGACGCTTTGTGAGATATTCCTTCGCACTTCCTTTGTCCTTAGCTTCTAGGTTGAGAATGTGTTTCTTCAAGGCACTCATTTTAGGTTTTGGCCGTTCTGCTGAGCGTTTGATATGAGGTTTCTCATGTTTACTCACAGGTGTGAGAGAATGTTGAGAACGCAATCTATCAAATACACTGTTAGTTCTCCTTGCAGTTGGCCTTGCGGTTGTAGGAGAACTTCTGATTTCTTTAGTTTAGCTTTTGAAAGATTTTCCTCCTGAGAATTGAAGAGTCCTCTTGGTTGGAGGTCGTCTGAATCTTTCCTTATGGGGAGATTTCACCTCAATTTCTTGTGGGAGAGTGTAAACTCGATTTTTTTTCAAACCTGTTGACAACATTTGTTAATTTTTCAATGGCTTTTCTCATTGAAGTCATTTGAGGATCGATGGTATATGCTTGACCTCGTCTTCTCCCAACATTTTGTGGGTGGCTAGTTTGTTCAGGACGAGTATGTGATTGATTTCCAGATGCTGAGGAATCATCTATAATGATATTCTTTTGTATGTTTTATAGAGAGATAGGGTTATTTTTCAAGATGGAGGCCCTCCTTCTAGCACCAACTGTTGACGTTGAAAATTATATAGACAAATATTCAAGCTAACTTAATGTGATAATAGAGACTTAATTGATAATGAAAGATCATAACGCTTTTGATACAATGATTTCATCCTCTTTTCTAAGGAGATATTTGAAATATGACAAAAGTTTTTATAGGGATTTGTAATGTGAAATCAAGTGTTCTTGTATCTCTCGTTATTCATGTCTCTACCCTTGCTCTTCTTCTCTTTTTATAAGGAATATCCTGTGTACATATGTCATTTACCCATCTTGCCAGCTACAATGCCGAGTTGAGAAAGTACATTCATTGGCACGTTCGGATTGGTAAAGAGCTCGGCCTGTCAGGTCATTATGAATTAATCTCATATGTGGTCCCCAATAATTAATGAATTACTTAGGGAAGAAAACTAAGATATTTCATTGGTGTGAATAGTAGGCGCTCATGTAAGATCTACAAAGTACAATGTGTAAGGGATCCATAATCATTATGCTCCCTTGAGCCTCGATTAACTACATAACCGAGCTAACCTTACATTCTCGAACTCACATTAGCACGAACTTACTGTACACATTGATTTGTAGTTTGTCGACCTCGAAGGCTGGTCATCAACAATACATATAAATAATTTAAACAAAAAGAAATTATTAAAATTAAATAAAGAATATAAATATTATTTAATTATATTTGAGAAAATTAAAGATTTGTTTAAATGACTATTTAATAAAAGAAATTTGAATTAAAAATTAAAAAGGAAAAAAAGAATTTGCTAATTCTTTAAAAAAGAATATTTCATTTTAGTAATTATCAATTTAAATTTCTTTATTTAATTATATATAAAAAAAATTCAAATAAAAGGAAATTATTAAAATTAAATAAAGAATATAAATATTATTTAATTAAATTTGAAAAAAAATTAAATTTTTATCGAAGAAAAGATTTTTAAATAAAAAAAATTAATCATTAAAAAAGGAAATCAATTAAAAATTGTGTAAAAAATGGGTCATGGGCTATAGCTATTTCGACCCAAAACAATTTTGTGCCGAAACAGTTGGCTGACTATTTGGAAGTTTTGGTCGACTTTTAACAATCGGCCCAAACTATAACAGTCGAGTCCAGACTGTTTACCCGACTGTTAACAGTCCGACCCGATTGTCTGTGAGTATAGATAGTAGCCACTCTTCATTTTCGATGAATTCTCGGTGACAAATCCTTTGCCAAACGTGTACATTCACAATATTCCAGTCAATCTACCTAATTAATTAAGAAAACATGATAAATAATAATTTCAAATCATAAAAAATGATAAACATTGCAAAATGAAAAATCGCTCTTAAATCAACAAAACACTAACATTTTTCAAGATAACCATCGAGCTCTCTGTTGTTGTCAGCGTTCGGTAGATTGTGATGTTGATAATTTCAACTGGATCCGACTATTTGGGCCCAATTTCCATCAATTTCGATTTTTTGTTCTCTCTCTCTCTCTCTCTCTCACTCTCTCCCTATCTTCTCACTCCCTCTCTCTTTTGTTTGTTTTGTTGTTGGAGAAGATGAGGGCACATGTGAAAATTGTTCTATTTTAACATTTTTTTTAAATGGTCAAAGACCATTTTGAAAATATGACTGGTCATATTCACTTATTTCCTCACCTAATATAAATGTAAGAGTGCCATGGAAGTTATACCTTGAGAAGAAATCAAGATGGATCAATGAAAATGAAGAAAATAATAAGTAACAACAAAATACACCGAAAACAGAATAGCTGCGGTTGGCTTGCCATGGTTGAGCGCGGCGAACGAAAGTTCAACCAGAATAATCCTTATTTGACCTCTAATTGATGCCCAACAATGGACCTGTTCTTTGTTCTTTTTTCTTTTTTACCGTGCTTTTTGCTTTTTTAACATTTACCATTAATTGCACAAAGTCCTTGAACATTCAGTTTTGTCAATTTCGACTCTCAGAATTTTCATCTCCTCAATTTTGGTCCTTTTACTTTTCAACAATCTAAGTCAATCTCTCAAGTTTTACATTGTTGTTCTTTTTCCCACTTTTTTCGTTCCATTTTGATCCTTTTTATACAAACCTTAAATATCCCACAACTTCCAAAAGCTACCACATCAGTCTCAACTTCGCAATGTGAAAATATAACATAGTTGAAGTTAAAGTGAAAATTGAAAGGGTAATGCTATTCATCTCCACTGGGGTTACAAACACAGTCTATGTGACGTTAATGTGACATTAAATGATATGTGAAATTAAATAAGTCATTTAATTTCACCTTTCATTTAACCTATCACTTAGAGCCACTTAAACTGTGTTTGTAACCCCACTGAGGATGAATAACATTACTCTTTCAATTTTCACTTCAACTTCAACTATGCTATATTTTCACATTGGCCTTTTAGAGGTTAAAAGACAAAAATATCCTTAAATAAATTATAAAATTACAAAATATTGTTTTGTTTAAAATACAATATTACCCTTTTAGTTAACAACTGAAAATCAAACACTTCTCACTTAAAATTTCAAAATAACTTAAAATACAATATTGCCCTAATAATGAATTTAGCTACTTATAATCAAAACAATGAAATAAATAACTAAATTCAAATGCATCACCGGATTTAAATGATAAAAAGATGGAAAAGAATCAGTTCTTGCACCAAGATCTTCTTCCACTTCCAATCCTTG
>CAIGRH010183298.1:0-15146 GCA_903798295.1 Fraxinus nigra | reverse complement strand
GTTAAATTAAATATCACTTGACTATATGCAATTTCAGCATATTTATCTTGTTATCGATAATGGGCATTTTTTCAATTCTTTACGCACATTAATACTTCCAAAATATTTTCTTTTAGTCGACTCCTAACCTCAGAGATAACCCTCTTCCCTGCACTAAAAGCAGACTCCGAAACTACAGTGCTAACCGAATGTATTAGTAGATCTTTTGTCATTGTAGAAATTACTGGCCATTGACATTCATACCTTCGCTAGAAATCAATTACTTCTTTTGAATTTTTCCTAATTGGATTGTTACTAGGCATATTATGATTAAAGTAATCAATTAATTCATACCTTCGCTATATTAGTAGGAGTGGTTGTAGAGCAGAGGGTACACGAGTAATATGTGTACCTATTCGTATAACATATACTTTATACTAAGGGTGGACAACTCAAACCAACCCGATTAAACTGATCGAACCGACTTAAATCGATCGATTTGGATCGATTTTTTGAATTATTTGGGCGAGTTTCGAGTTTTGGGTTGTGTGATCGGGTCGGGTCGGGTCGGGTCATGGGTTAGCAACCCAAACCCAATAGAACCCGACCTGATAGAACCCGACCCGAAACCCTAAAGCCTAACACGGCCACAAACAACGCTCTTCTCCTCTCTCGGTCTCTTGCTCAAGCCGCGATCCGCTCTCTCGCTCAAATCCCAACCCTCGTCAACCTCCTAACCAACGAACCATCGATTCGAGACCACCGATTGAGACTTAAACTTGTTATTGGTGGGAAAGGTAATCCGAGACCACTGATTCAGTTTCTACATGAATGAGATAGGCATAAAAAATGGCTTCTAAGTCGATTTCATAATATTATAAGATGCTGATTGTAAATAATTTGGTTAACTGTGAAAATTGTTCTGTAGCTCTTTAGTGATTTCTATATGGAATGGTATCACTCTGTAAAAGGAAAATGTTGAAGGCAGAAAAGACTGGTTTGAAATATTAAAGAAGAAAGTATCGCTCTTTAGCGATTTCTATATGGATGATTTTAATTTCTATAGCTGCAGATGGTTCTGTGGTGATTTCTGATGATATAGAGGTGATTAAAGCAAGTTGTACTAAATCATTTGCACCATTCCCAGTAGGTAATGGTAGAAAATCTCAACAAAAGAATTGCATAATAAATAAATAATTCAAGAATAATATGATTGATTTTGTGGATACAGGGTGCATATTTCACAGTGAGGGAGGATTAATGAGTTTTGAGCACGCAATGAATAAGCTAAGGGCAATGCTAAGGATGGACAGTGAAGGGGTGATGTGTGGGGCTAATTTCAAAATTGATCATTATGCTAGGGTTGATAGTATTCCTCGAGTTGGAAGTGAAGCCAATTGGGCAGAATGGAATTTTCATGAACTATAATCCATTAGTTTCACGTTTTCCACTCTGTTTTGTTATTTTGGAGTATTTGATCTTTCTTTGTTTTTTGGCCAAGATATGAGCACAGATGTACAAAAAATAATCTGAAACTTGATTTTGGTTTGATTAAATCTTGATTTATGTTCATGAATGTTACTTGCAATTTATGTTCCAATCATAGCAAGCTAAACCAAAAAAGAATCAAGTGATTTGATTCTAACTTTAATGTTACAAGTTGAATTTTCGTTTTATTACAAGTATTCAATCCAAAATCTTCGTCTTTGGCACCAAAGATTGGTGAACAAGTGACTGACGATTACCCTTCAAGCTAAACCAACTAGTTTCTCACTGATTTCCCATACTTTACGAGCTTTATTGGCATTACTGGCTTCTTGAGACAATCGATTCTCGAATGAAGCCGAATCCTTGTTCTAACTCCAGTACACTCCTGACTTTGTTAAACTTTGATGATTTTAATTTTTATGCAATAAGCTTATCTCAAACCGTTTAACCCAACCCAACCCGACTGAACCATAATTAGGTTGGGTTGAGTTGAGTTTCAACATTTACATGGGTTGGGTTGGATTTCAAACAAACCGATAATGTTGGGTTGAGTTTGGGTTGGGCAAAAACTGACCCAACCCAACTCACGCACACCCCTACTTTATACATTTCACATAAAGTTGTTCCAAATTCCTATAAGCATAGTTATTAAAATCGGACCGGACCGGGTGATCCGGCCCGAAAACCAGAGTTTGGGTTGGGCAAAAACCGACCCAACCCACCCCAGCCCACCCCTACTTTATACATTTCACATAAAATTGTTCCAAATTCCTATAAGCATAGTTATTAAAATCGGACCGGACCGGGTGATTCGGCCCGAAAACCAGCAAATCGGATTGTAGTCTGGTCCGGTTACTATAATTGATCCATTTAGCAAGTGAATCGATCAAAAATTGGTTGAACCGTTCAATATCATGGACGAATCGGACGAGTTTAAATCGGAACCGGTTCAATGGTGAACCGTTTTATATTGTAAAGTCAAGTGCAAAATTTTTATTCAATATACAAAAGGTAGAGATTCGAACCCTGACAATTGAAGTGAAATATTACATCCTTGACCATTGTGACAACATATGAACTTGTGTCGTAATAGTGAACGAATGCATATATATTTTATATTTAGAAAAATTGTTTTCCTTTGTTTTAAAAAATATTTTTTAATTAAAATTATGACATAGCAATAACCCACCGGTTGAATCAAGACCCAGTGACCCAATGATTTTTTCGGGTCGATGAACAGGTCAAGTCTGATAATTATGCCTATAAGTAGTAGGTACGTTAAAAGTTAAAGCATTTAAAATTTGATCAATAACAAATTTAGTACCCGATAAATTATATCGAGGTCCATGAAGCATCCTAACAGAAATAATATGGGCTAGTTGTGTTAATCCCTTTTTACAATGCCAATCGTTGTTGACAGTATTTACATACTGTTTTGATTTCTGGAATTCCATCGATCACAAGACCAGTTTGAACCAATTTAAAATGGTTCCAACATTTTGCATACTTCTTCCCCTTTTCTCTTCCCTCTTGCATCGGGAATATCTAATGCATGTTCTTCATCCTGTTCTAAATCAATTGGATGATTAACATCAACGTCATCCAAATAATTTGGATGACTATCTTCATGAACGTCAAAATCTTGAATATTTTCTGGAATGGTAATTCATTTAGATCGGCGAATTCATTCCCAAATTGACTTTGGGAAGGTGTTTCACCTCCGACATCGAACAAGTTTTTAACAAACGATCGTAGATCCATTCGTGAATAATTGAAATTGAATGTTGAAGACTTGAAGTATAATTGAGAAGTGAATGAAGATTATGTAGTAGTGTAGAAAATAAATTGTAAAATCAAGGTTATAACTCGACAATATAAAAATAAAATGTAGATGAGTATAAATTATAGAATGATGATAATGATTTGTAAATAAATTGTAGTAGATTATAACTAGACAATGTAAAAATAAAATGTAGAAGAGTGTAGATTATAGAATGATTATAATGATTTGTAAATAAATTGTAGAAAGTAGAGTAGAGAATGAGAGATTGATAATAATTTTGGTGAGAAAAAAATATTGTAATTGGTGGATATTTATAGGGGAAGAAAAATGAAATGAGAAAATAATAATAATTAAGGATCGGAACGATCATTGAATTTTGTACTAGCCACGAGCAGGCTCGCAAAAACACGAGCCCACGAGCCTTGCTCGTGGAGCAACTCGTCTCGGTTGCACATTTGAAGGCCAAGCTGATGAGTCGCTCGGCTCGGTTGCACATTTGAACGGAGGCCGCTTAACCCTATTTTCCTACGTTTCACTACATTTCGATTCCTGGCTGTCAGATGCTTCTGTGGCATCTTCTTCTTCTTCTTCTTTTCCTTTATCAGACAGAACAGCCATATGAGCAAAGTGTACAACGAATAGCTGCTTCAATTAGTAAGCGCAGTAGGTCATAGGTAGGCCAGCCCCACTCATTAAAACTCAAAAAAACGAAGGTTGGCTTAATCTCCACTCAAAACAACACGCCCCTCCTTCTTCTTAAGACCTTCCACCCCACCCCACCCCACGAAAATATGTATACATATACAAATTCATGTATATTTGGGTTCTTGTCCTCTTTAATTATGATGATTAGCGTGTTAATTCTGGCACTGTTTGTGTCAAGAATTGAAGCATCAACACAAGAGATTTCGTCTCCTTTTTCGTTTGGATCTCGATCCATTCTGCGATCAGTCAACGTTGCTAACAAAAATGGAGCTGAAAAGCCAGACTATGCTGTGGATTTAAACGCCACGAATTTCGATTCTGTGCTTAAGGAGACCCCCACCACTTATGCTATTGTTGAATTTTTTGCCCACTGGTCAGTTACCTTTTCTTTTCTTTTCTTTTTTTTTTTTCCAAAAATTAGTCCATTTTTGTAATTTGATAGATGAACCTGTTTTTGTTTTTCAAATGAAGATCTCTTTTTGATGAATAAAAGGGATGTGAAACGAATGGCTCTGTTGTTTGTTTGGTGATAGATTAGCATATATTAGAGATTTAAAAATCTTTGAACTTCAGAGGTGTTTAAATGGTTTAGGATTGATAAATTATTCCAATCACGTGATATAATCAGCTTTTAGTATTCTTGGGAAAACAATTTCTTTGAACTACTGATGCTGGGTTCTCTATGTTTTTTTCCCCGTTGTCTTATAAATATTAGTGTCTGAGAAAGTTATGTCAATGAGTATATTTTGAGTGAACAAATCTCGTGATTTATAACTACTTTACAGAAATATTCATGTCACAAGACATCAGAGTTTTGCATGCGATACCAGAATTATTACTAAAAAGGGGTCTTATTTGGAAATAAAATTTGGTAATAAGTTCTTGCGAGGGTTGTAGTTCTATGGTATGCACTTGATTTATAGCTTGAAGAAAAAAGTTTGACAATCTTTCCAAATTTCTCGACTGATACTTGCAATTTTGGAGTAACACTATATGCTATGAACAAAGATATCAAAACAATTGTCCATATCAGATTGAATGTTTACAAGTAAAAATGATAATAAGCAGTGAGAGATTAATTGCCAAATGTTTTATTTTTGACAATTACTCAACGAGATCTTAAAAAGTAAAATGACCCGAAATGAATGAAGCTAGGGGTGTAATGGTGCGTATTTATTAGAATAATTCAGATATTGAATATTTTATGAATTAAAGAGGTATTGAAATAACAGGTCATACTACAAACTTTCGGGAGAGGGCGATGACCATAAATTAAGGTTTAATTATAAGTTCTCGTAGAACTAGTTACTTTATGTGAAGGAGATCTATGGGGAAGCTATTTACATGCTTAGGAGATTGATAGACAAATATTAAGAAAAGACCATAAATTAAGGTTTAATTATAAGTTCTCGTAGAACTAGTTACTTTATGTGAAGGAGATCTATGGGGAAGCTATTTACATGCTTAGGAGATTGATAGACAAATATTAAGAAAAGAAATAAAACTTTCTTGTAGTTTTATGAATGAGTTTGTCAAGGATTGCTATGATAGGTGCTATAGAGAAAAATAAATTCCTACAAGATATATAAATATTATTAAAGATATGTAATGGAACACTTACACGAGTGTGATATGTACTGGCACTAGTAGTAGAGAACAATTAGCTTGTATCAAGGTCTACCCTAGTCTTTATCTCCTTGCTTTTCTTTGATAAGCTCATAGGACATATTCAAGATGAGGAGCTTTTGTTTATGTTATTCACTGATGACATAGTATTTAATAAATGGTACTATATGGGGGTTAAATTATAACTTAAACTTGGAGTACTTTGAAATTCAAATGTTTTAGGTTTAGAATTCACACAGAGTATGTGGATAGACTAACCTTTTAGTATAGTTTGAACAATTATGATAACGGGGTCTATGCAGACTGTTGTCCTAAAGAACAATTGGTGTGGAAGCAGAATTTAGTTCTTGTAAGACAAGATAAATATTTAAAAAGCTTAAGATGTGTAGTAGAATGACATGATTGTATTGAATTTGATGATTACAAATAAGCTTAACCCTTTTTATATGTAGAGGAGAGATAATCTGCTAATCCTAGTAGACTAAGAAAAGGAATCAATCTCCTAAGAAAAGAAAACTAATAACCTACTCTTAAATGAAGTAGCCTATAAAACAAATAGTACTAGAATCCTTGAAAAACTAAGAATCCTGATAGTCTGTCCTATATCAATGATTGTTTTCAGTAAGGCGAATTTGAAGAGAATGTAATGCATAATATTAGAGCAGGTGGATGAAATGGTCAAGTGCTATAAAAATTTCTAGGTGATAGAAAGATCTATAGAAGGTTAAAGGCAAGTGTTAGGAATAATTTTTTAGATCTGCTATGATTTATAGTGCTAAGTGTGAAATTATTAAAAAAACAAAATGTTTGTAAGATGAATGTTGCGAAAATGAGGATGTCAAAATGGATGTTGACCCTACTGGAGTCTGAAGTAGCCTATAAAACAAATAATACTAGAATCCTTGAAAAACTAAGAATCCTGATAGTCTGTCCTATATCAATGATTGTTTTCAGTAAGGCGAATTTGAAGAGAATGTAATGCATAAGAATATTTTTTTTGATCTGCTATGATTTATAGTGCTAAGGGTGAAATTATTAAAAAAATAAAATGGTTGTAAGATGAATATTGCGAAAATGAGGATGTCAAATGGATGTTTACCCTACTCGAGTCTGGAGTGGACCAAATAGGAAATTAAAATCTACACCAACAAGCAAAGATGACACCGATGGAGGATAGTTGTGGCTGGGCATGTCTATATTTTACTAAAGTAGTGTGATACTATTAGCGGGATAGAAGTGTATTAATTTTGCTTTCAGATATTACATATTTGCGGTATGAGAATAAAATCTATTTTTCAGGTTTTCAAGTGTTGAATTCTAAAGTGTTTGGAATGTATTTGGGCAGTGTGACAAGTGTAAAAAAATGTTGACATCATCTCGTTTACATTGTTGTGGTTGTAGGGATTGTAGTCCATGTCTCAGATTGTTCTAGAGTCCTTCCATCTGGTTCATGCGTGATGCTTCCTTGGGTCGTGATTCTTAGTTTACACTTGCAATATTAAACGATGAATAGGTTCACATTTTTATGAAGTGATTGAAGTGTTGTAATAGAAGTACAGAGAGAAACAGATGTGGCAAACCATAAATTTCTGGCAAAAGGATTATGGAGTTGAATTGACATGTACTTTTTACTTATCACAAGGAAAAAGAAAAAAAGAGAGTTATCTTGGAGGAATTTTTACGTGAGAATATTAAGTTACTGCACTTAAATGCCATGAATAAAACTGTAGATCTTTGAGTTTTTACCTGCCTTTTCTACTTTCATAATTGAAGAATGACTATGATTAGGAAGAAAAATATTATCTCATGAAATTTCTCTAATTCTAGAACAATTTAAAATATAATGCTAGGATTTACTTATCCGAGAATAAGTACAATGATCCTAAGATGTTATTTCAAAGTAAAAAATTGAAAATAAGTAATTTATGTTTTCTTTTTCGTCTAGGCTTTCTTATCTCACCTGAATGGTTTTGTGCTAGAATTTTTGTCAGTCTTCAAGTCTTTTTTCTTCTTTGCTTTCACTGCATGTGATTTGCAGCCTAAGAAGCAAGAATACTTGGACATTTATTACGTATCCGTATCCATTACGTATCAAAGATTGGACTCTCTTAGATACCCTTTGATATGTACTGGATACATTTTTTTTTTTAATTATTTTATATAATTTTATATTTTTTATATTTTCTTTACGTATTGAATACATATTTTGTAATTATTTTCGATACGTATTCGATACTTATTGGATATATGTTTTTTAATTAGTTAAATAACTTATTGAATATTAATAATATTTATTGAAAATACATAATTAGCTTATTAAGAAAATTAGATCTCTATTTAAAAGGAGAATCCAAAATGTGGGACATTGCTTAAGACTCATTTGATACTTTTGAAGGTGCTGGAAACTTGAGGTAGCTAATCTATCATTAGATTAGCGGTGGGCCACAGTTGGAAAGTGTTTTTTTAATGATAATAAAGAAGCTGATATTGATGATATTGAAGAAAATGAAGTTATGATAATTAAGGATTAAGATAAAAAAAATTTAATATTTTATTTTATTTTTGTTATTATGCTTATATATATATATAAACGAAATTATGTTGAATTTTATAACACATATCCGCACATCCTTTTTTTTTTTATCAAGTCGTATCAGCGTAACCATATCATATCATATTCAAATTACATATCCATATCCTTGCTTCTTAGTTTGCGGCCATTAAATAATCAACTTTCAACCTGTACTTTTTATAAAAAACTGATTGAACTTAAGTTAGAAACTCATGAAGACACAATTAACAATTTGATAAACATGCATGAGCATATGCTAATACATGGTGGCATTTTTAAATTTTGTGGTTGAGACGTTAAATTAGCTCAGTACAGCCTTTAAGGATTATAAAGGAATGCCTATTTCGCTGCATTTTACGGTGCAGCACATATAGTATTCAACATTCTACAAATTGAAAGCTCTATTATAAAGAATGAAAAGGCATGAAGTTGACTTTTCTCTGTGTTAGTAAATTCTTACGTATGTCTATATTTGTATTTGCGTATATTTATGTAATTATATAGGAGTCTAGATTAGTTGTTCATTTGTGACATGTAATTTAAGTTTGGAGTTTGCCTCGAATATTGTATACTGAAATCTATGATACTTTCTAATTATACTTTCTCTAATTGGCTTTGAAGGTGCCCGGCTTGCAGAAACTACAAGGTATATTCTGATTCATCTTATATTGTTATTTGCTATCTCATAATTATGTTTCTCACAGAGAAATACGCAATTTGTCAGCCACATTATGAGAAGGTTGCAAGGCTTTTTAATGGAGCTGAGGCTGTCTATCCAGGAATCATATTGATGGCAAGAGTAGATTGTGCCTCAAAGGTAGTCATGCCATACTGCGATATTTCCCTACTTGTTTTTATGAGAAGAGTAGATTGAACAATATTTCTAAGCTGCTGTTCTTCAGTTATTCAAAGAGCATTATGTAAAACAAATATTCAGCATCTCAATGCTGTTATTTATGTAAATATTCCTATCAACAGAAACTCCTTAAAAAAATATTGTGTTTACAATAGTTCAATTATTAGTTCTAATAACTGAACATTTTAAGATACTCTAAGTAGAGTAATGATATACAAACAAAAGAATATAAAAATTTTCTTTACATGAGTGATGGAAGACTAAGCAACTTTCATTTGGCAAGCAGATAATTGTATCGATCTTTTCTTTAGGACCAGTATAATATACGTTATTCGTTCCGGTCTGCCTATTGCTGCAGTATGCATCGAGTTCTTTTGCCACACAACTAAAGAATTTGTCAATTAGGGAAAATATTGATAAGTATAGATCAATGTATCTAAAGAAACAAAATACTCTTCTGAAATTTTTCGTTTCTTTTAAGCAATTTAGAGTACACTTCTCTTTTTGATACTTCTCATGGCCATGTTTGTTAGGGACCTAAAAGTTTCATTTTATAACCTATCGAAGTTGTTGAACAACAAAAGTAGATATTTTTTGTGTGTGCTCGTGAAAGAAATAGATGAATATACTGACTATTTTCTTAATAGACTGGAATAGAAATAATTACTACTCTTGAGATGAAAAAAGTGTATTTATACCCTTTTGAAGTGGTTAAAAGTCAAAAGGAATTAGATATGCTTTGTGAGAACTGAGAACGAGAGAAAAGGATTTACTGAAAATTTTCTTGATTGCAGAGGCTAGAGATTACTGACCTTGAGATGACATGTTGCTGCAATTCTAAGCTAGTGTTCCATTGTTATTCATATAGTCTTATCAGTCTTATACTTTATTCTAACGGCACTTTTATTCTTAACATTTATCAGAATTAATGATATTGGTTTTTCATCCATTTTATTTAATTTCTGTCTTTTTCTTTCTTTGTAATCTCTTCACTAAATTATAGCTTAGTGATGGTTCTCCTTTTTACTTGCTTGGCAGCACAGATAAATACCAATCTTTGTGATAAGTTCTCTGTTGGACACTATCCTATGCTTCTTTGGGGCCCACCTTCTAAGTTTGTATCTGGGAGTTGGGATCCAAAGCAAGAAAATAGTGATATACGTTCTATTGATGATGGACGGACTGCTGATCGCTTGCTAAACTGGATAAATAAGCAAATGGGCAGGTATAGAACATATCTATAATTTGCTTGTACCTGTTCTATGAGTGGAAGTCTCTCCTCATGATCATATCCTTTGCATGCTCATGTTTAAAGATGGCCTCTTGAGATGCATGAATAGTTGCACAATCAAAGGCATTGTTGTAACAACACGACCTTGCACCGCTGTCGCTATCATATTGTACGTACTGTCCGCTTTGGGAGAGTCTAGGCCTATCTTACCCCTCACGACTTTCTGACGCGTCCTCCAGGATTCGAACACAAGACCTCCATCATATGTGAGACTTAAGTTGAATCCTGGTACAAACTTAAGTCTCCCATATGATGGAGGTCTTGGGTTCGAATCCTGGGGACGCGTCAGAAAGCCGTGAGGGGTAAGATGGGCCCATGCTCTCCCAAAATGGACGGTACGTACGATATGATAACAACTACGGCGCAAGGTCGGGTCGTTACAATTGTTCTATTTTCTAGTAAATTCTTGTTGGGCACTGTACATTCCTAGGTCTCTATATTTGGAACCAGCATTGGCATTAACATTTTATTTTTTCCTTTTCCTTTTTTTCCCCTACCCTTTATATGTTACAGCTCATATGGCTTGGATGACGAGAAATATGAGAATGAGCATCTTCACACAAATATTTCTGACCCTGGACAGGTACTTATGAGTGCATGTATTGAATTCTTAAGCAAGTTTATGAATTCACTCTCATTAATATATATCATTCTGACTTTATTCTACTGTTTGTGGAGAAAGATTGCGCGTGCTGTATATGATGTTGAGGAAGCTACATCCACTTCCTTTGATATTATTTTACGGCACAAGGTGACTATCTGTATATATTTTATTTTATTTTTCTGTTCAATATTATTGCTGTCATATTTTTTTTGGTTTTAAAGCTTGCTTCACTTACCTTTTCTATTTATTAATCTTGAGCAGATGATTAAATCAGAGACCCGTGCACCATTTATTAAATTTCTTCAGCTTTTGGTGGTCCATCACCCATCAAGAAGGTTTGGTGCCTACCCTATTTTTGTCTGTTATTGATTGTTTGCTTTTATCTTCATCATTTTGAATTTTGGTATTGTTTATTAGGTGCCGGAAGGGAACTGCAGAAATACTTGTAGATTTTGATGATTTGTCAGCCAACAAGGAAGTTGGCAATCTTAGCCGAAAAGGTGTACTTGGGAATTATCAGATTTGTGGAAAAGAAATTCCTCGTGGATATTGGGTGTGTATATATCAGTTATCAATTACCCCCTTCCAAGTCTTCTACATTCCACTAAGAAAATAGTTTTTACTCTTATTAGTATTGTTCCTCCCACTATTGAATTTGAACACGTTGTTTGTCACAAAAATAAATAAATAAATAATATCAAAAGTATTTTCCAGAGGAGGGGGTGGACACCAAGAAAAGAACCAAAAGCAGAAAACCCCTGGATTTCCATTGAATACTTGTCATCACTGAGCAATTAGTAAAAGCTTATTAAGTTATTGGTTGATTGTGGGTAGTTGCTTTATTAAAGTGAAATAACAAGCTATTCATTTTGGAGTTCTGTGTCCCTGATATTTCTTAGGATAATCATGGTTACTTATTAAACAATGACGCACTCGAGTATTTGATAACTGAAGGGAAGAGTATTCTTCAACCTTGTTATTTACATTGCATGCATGCCAAGCAATCACATGCTTAAGAATTTTAATTCCATCTTTGTCTCGTATTTGTCTATCAAAACATAATACCACCGTGCTATGTTTAGCTGAAATATCATTACTGCAATGAATAAATGCGTTAGCTTCTGATCTTTCAAATATGGCTATGGATTTTCTTTTGTAGATGTTTTGTCGTGGCAGCAAGATTGAGACTAGAGGTTTTAGGTAAGGAACATTCATCTTTCATTCTTCAAATATATGCTCTATTCTTGATTTATTCCTCACATGCTCAGTCTACTCAAGTAGGCTTTTAACATACTTGGGACTTGGGAGTAAATGTTTACAATTCAACAATTCCATAAAATGTTGTGCGACCATGTTGTACTTGGGATCCTTTACCCTATATTTCACACTCAACACAAAAAGTGACCTTGAAATTGAAAAGTGAAATATAATATGCAGGCACTGAATTCTATTTAAATTGATTAAGAAAGGAATTCTTGAAGTCTTAAGCTGCAATTCATCTATCCACTGTGAGTTTCATCATATTGGAGAAAACGCAAGTGATTGTTAATAAATATTCTTTAGCTCATGGAATGGTAATATTTGGTATTTCTGTTTACCATCTGCATTTGTAGAAATATTTGTGAGAGATTTGTTCTTTGAAGTCTAAATGGAAGCAGTTAGTAGCTTTAACCAATTCCTCTATAGGACACCCGTTCAACATTATTCTTTAAATAACCTTTTACAGCTACCGTTTCGGGTTCAGTAAAGCTTGATTTGGGCTGAGTAGTGTGAGTGCACTTTAATTGAGTTGCATATGGCTAAAGTCCCGAGGAACTTCAACATATAAACTTTCTATGCGGATCATACACGAGATATTTATCTGCATAGACTGCATTTGATTCTTCTGGTGTTGTTTCCTCGCCTTGTTGGTGGCTTTTTACTCATCTGTTTCTGTTCCATACTGTTTATGGTGGTATTAGTGATTTGACAAGGTAGCTCTTTTATTATGGCAGCAAGAATTATAATATAGTTGGCAGTATGACCAGCTCTTTAAAAAAATATAATAAATAAATTTCAGTGCAAATGATCTATTTTAGAACTTTGTTGAACATTGCATCAAGGCAACTACAATTTGGTCACTTTTCTGACGTAGTTTTACTTGTTGAAAAAAGCTAGTTGAGCCTCTTCTAGATGTTTGTACATAGCATAAGAAGATTTGGTTCCCACTATTGTATTTGAATTTTTTTTTTAACAAGCGGGTAATCTTTACTTTAGTATTCCTTTGTTCTTTTCAGTTCATTTTAATGTTTGAGAGATTGAACAATTAATAAGTTGTGAGTTGTGCCTGTATGTGCATGAAAATATTCGTTTGGTAAATAGCAATGATTTATGGGAGGAACTTTTTTGACAATATTGTCAACTGTTATCCTCTATCCGCACCTTTAAAAAAGCCCTTGCATAAACAAGGATTAAAGTTGGAGATGGCCTTCGGCTTATGGTTGGCTAGCTACTAGAACTTAGAAGTTTGCATGCCCACTCAAATCCTTTTTTTTTTTTTTAAAAAAACAAATTGGCTCCAGGTTTGGCTTTTACCACTGAATTGAGTCTGTTTAAAGTCTTAACTGGTCTTCTGTTTCTTTTTCAGTTGTGGGTTGTGGGTTTTATTACACTCACTTTCTGTGAGAGTTGATGATGGAGAAAGTCACATGGCATTCACCGCTGTATGTGATTTTATTCACAGTTTCTTTATCTGTGAAGAATGCCGGCAACACTTCTATGACATGTGCTCAAGGTAATTTAATGAAAAGATTTTAACTCAAATAATTTTTCTGCTGCACATCATCTAAATAGAATTTTCAAATTTGCAGTGTTTCGACCCCCTTCAAGAAATCTCGTGAATTTGTCCTCTGGTTATGGAATGCACACAACAAAGTTAATCAGAGATTAATGAAGGAAGAGGCATCCCTCGGAACCGGTGATCCTAAATTTCCGAAAGTTAACTGGCCCCCGAAACAGCTTTGTCCTTCTTGCTATCGTAGTCAAATCTCGAAAGATAATCATATCGATTGGGATCATGATGAGGTTTTTAAGTTCTTGAGCAACTATTACGGGAAGACGTTGATCTCTCTGTACAAGGACAAGGAACGTCTTGGGGTTGGACAGATGGGTGGAGTTGTAGAAGATTTAGCAGTTTCAATAAACGCTGTTGTGGTGCCTGTCGGAGCAGCATTGGCAATTGCTGTTGCAAGCTGTGCATTTGGAGCGCTCGCCTGCTACTGGAGGCAACAACAGAAGAGTCGGAAGTATAAATACCACCTACACTCCTTAAAAAATATATGACTGTAGAGGGGTAATAGGCTCATTCATTATTTATTTAAAGGGGCTAAAAATTAAGGAAAAAGTGGAAAAATAAGAAAATAAAATTACGAATAATATGTAAGATGACATAGGTGTTTGTGTTTCGAGGAAAATGATATTCTTATGTATTTTTTTCTTGACACCAACATTTCAGGCCAAGAAGAAGCTGGAATTGAACTTGTTAACAGGAGAGGTCTGTGTAGCATGAGTATCAGTTAAAAGAAAGTGCAATCATGCCCTGTACTGGAAACAAGTTGAAAGCCTGGAGAGGATAATTTTCCGTACACATTTCTTCTGGGGTCTCTCTTTCAGATTGTATAGATTTTGCTATTAAATATTTGAAAGAGTTTTGAGTTATGATCATCGAGATTTTGATTTAAACTTCGATTTTTTCCCATTTATTTAAATTTTTAAGGTGAATTTAGATCTTGTTTTACACAAAATTAAATGTACAAACAGCAAACTATTTCCATGCAATCATCATGTAATTCTACCTCAAAACTCTTATTGCTACTCCTGACGTTTGGGTTAATTTTGGATGCTTTTCATGTACAGACCTCGGACTTTATGTGTCTCAAGGCATTTATATATTTTATTAACATTATTTTAACTATTTAAGACCATTGAAAAAAATGGAAATTTGGACGGAAAAAGAAAGATTGTACGCACCTTTTGCCGTCTAGACTCACCTTTAGTTGTTTAGGCTCGTATGTGGTAGTCAAAAATAGAGTTGAACATCTTTTCACATGAGGAATTTATTTATTTATTTTTTTGGCCTTCCACCTAGGTTCCATATTTACCCATCTTTTAGAATTCTGAGCTTTTGTAAAAAGCAATTTTTTTTTTTGATTTACCCATCTTTTAGAATTCTGAGCTTTTGTAAAAAGCAATTTTTTTTTTTGA
>CAIGRH010183286.1:0-10858 GCA_903798295.1 Fraxinus nigra | reverse complement strand
CTGTTATGGGCTTCATCAATTTGATGTTAGTGGAAATTACACTAAGACAGAACTTTAAAGATTGTATTTCAAAAATCGGATATAAAGTTTATTTATTCATAAATCAGATAATAATTCAATTATTATTTATAATAATATTATAAAATCAATCAATTTATCCAAACGTCACCCCCACCCCCACCCCCACCACACCACATCCCATTCACTCCAAACCTATTTTCATCTCCTCCTTCCCTCTTTCTCTATTTGTACCATTTTTCTTTTCTTTCTTCATTGGAGCGGCGCCTCACTAGAGCAATGACGCTCAAAGTGTCGATGATCTAAGTTGCTGCGTGTAGCAACGATATGTTCACCGTCGTCGCAGTAGTTTTGTGTTTTTTGCTACTCATTTGCATAGCTGGAGCAACGACGCTCATATCGGAATTGAGCGTCATTGTGCGCAACGATATGTTCGAAAAGAAGAGGTGTGGTGGATTGGAGGAATCTATTAGGTGTTGGGATCGAAGAGGTGATGAGCGCGGTGGCCACTTCGTCCAGTTTGCGATGGTTGTGATGTTCGTTGCGGTGCTGGTGGTGGTGTTGATGTGGCGGCCTGGTGAGTTAGTGGTGGTCGTGGCGCGGCATCCAGGTTGCTATGAAGTCCGGCCTAGTTGTGGTGTAGTAGTGGTGTTGGTGGTTGTTCAGTAGTGGTTGTTTGATAGTCGTGCAAGTGGTCGTTGGTGGCGATGGCAGTAATGGTGGCTGTGGCGGTGCTGACGGTGGTTGTGGCAATGGTGTTGGTGGTGGATGTAGTTGTTGGTGGTGGTGGAGGTGGTGCGATGATTGTGGGTGGGTAGTGGTAATGGTGGTGATGTCGGTATATTTAGGTGATGGTTTGTTGTCGGAGGTGGTGGTGGTGATTTCTGCGACGGGGGTTCGGTTGTCATGCTGTTGGTGGTAGTGGTGAGATGATGGTCACAAGTGTTGGTGGTAGTCACAGATTATTTGGTCGTTTGTGACTATTAAATTCATTGATTTGTGATCGATAAACAATATGTGACCAAAGAAAAATATAAATTGTGATCAAGAAATAATGTATGACCTAAAAAAATGTTAACTTGTGATCGATAATTTGACAATTTTTGACTGTTTACTAAGTTGTGACTTATAATATTTGTGATTTGTGATCGATGAATAACTTGACACGTATAAAATTTTTTTTTGTGACCGATAAACAATTTGTGATTTATAAAATTTCTGATTTGTTATCGTAAAATAATTTGTGACTTATAAAATTTTTGATTTGTGACTGATGAACAAATTGTGATATATAAATTTTTTGAATTGTGACCGTAAAATAATTTGTGACTTGTAAACATTTTTATTTGTCATCGATTAACATATTGAGACCTATAAAATTTTTGAATTATGACCGTAAAATAATTTGTGATATGTGACCAAATTATATGGAATTGTGACCTTAATATATTTAATTATTAAAATATATGTTTAATTAATTAATTTAACAATAAAATTATTATTATTATTATTATTTTTTGAGATTTTAAACCTTAAAAAAATCTGAAATTTTAAATTTTAAACCTTATCACTTAGATTTAAAATGGGTGAAACTTAATCTCTTAATTATGAAATTTTCCCTTGATTTTATAATGCATGGCTTTTATGGGCCAAGCCCGATTCATCACAGCCCAGTTAGACTGAATAATTGGCATCACAGCCCAAGACAGATATATGATTATTTTTATGGTCATATTTGATACATGTTAAATAAAACGACAGACCTCAAGTTGAGATTGCACTTTATTGGCATTGAAATTTGGTTAGACTTCTTGTTCAGCAAAACAAGTTAGGTAAAGCATATATACTCGGCACATGTTAGATTGTTCGATTAATGAAGAATAAGCATATTGTAGCTAAATACAATCATATGCTTGTGTCAAATACGATAGTTACTGTTCAAAAGAAATCTAATTGACAGAGTTTTGATTAAGCGTTCGTGAGGTTACCTTAACATTGTGTTTTGACTCGATATTTTATAGAGAATGGAGGCAAGAGAAGTGTAGAAGAGATTTCTCACGCTAGCAAATAGCCTAAAATTTATATGTCGAAACATTTCCTCCACTTAGCTGGTGCAACTTGTCAATATCATCGTCGTCATCTTTCTCTTTAGACAACTTATGCATGTTTGTCTCATCGATACAATAAGTGTACTATAGTTTAGTGTTAAGTTTCATCTGTTTTTTTTTTCTTTCTTACTTAATAAAATTCGTCTAAAAAGGATTTATCGCTCCAAAATCTTATGTCGAGACCAATTGTGCGGTAAAATCCCGCAAGTGTACATGATCGTTGACAAGTAATAGAATTAGTGTATCGTCCCACACGTAATAAATTCAATTCAAGTTTACTATTTTTATATGGAATTCGAATTATGTAAATAACAAAGAATTTGATATTGTGATAATTTTAAATTAATCTAATAAAGCTGTAAAATTAGGGTTTGTATCAAATTATGGATTATTGTATTGGATTTCGAATTAGAGTATTGATATCTATTTTAATTCTTGATTTGTAATTTAGTTCCGTTCGTGCATTCTTGACAATCGATAAAATTGATGTATATAACTTTCTTTCCAAGACAAATTAATCCTATCCAGGTCACGACCTGAATCTATTCCTAACTCAAATTCGAATGATAGAATGCATTAAATTTTATATTATGTGTATGATTGCATATGTGATAAATATTATTCATAACATTTATTGCACATATGTTAATTTTGTCGCATTCTAAAGTTATTGTAAGTCTTCCAACACTTCAACAAGTAACTAATTATTTAATTTGTGATCAAACAATTAAATCATGCAATGAGTATGCAAATTAATCAAAAAACACAAGAGATAAACTAAACTATTAATTTTGAATTAAAATAAATAAACAATAGAGTTCATTTTCATCCAATACAAGAAGAATCTAGCCAGCATATTTTAAAAGAAATTACAAGAAAAACAACAGAAAAATATAACGCGAATCACGATAGAATGCAAAAGATGTTGATCTTCATTTCCAATGTTTGATTTTTCAAAATCTTGACGTAATTTGTTTCAACTCCTTTCTAGGGTTTTATCTAATGTTTCAAAATATAGCAATTGCCTCATTATTCTTCAACCATAGAAGGAAAGTTGGCCCGTCAAATGGAAATTTGCCCCTTGCGCCCACACGGTGTTCTTGTTGCATCCATGCAGTGTAGATGAATTGCTCTCGGGTTATTTTTCAACAAATCGGCACGCCTGCACAATGTAATTTTTCGGGCACTAAATAGTTTTCAGTATTTTTGTCGTAACTTTTGCTTTCGATATCTAATTGAAGTGATTCAAATTGCTTGTAAAGATAACTTAAAGTGCTACAATTCTTCTATGATAGAAATCCCCAATTGAAACGTTTGTTATCCAATAATAGGGGGTCTCAAGATAAAGTTAAAAATTTTGTGCATAACTTTTTTCGGTTGAAAATTGATTTGTGAGAATACTTTGACTATATTTCACTCATTTGATCTTCAATTGCATCCAGTTGACCATATGATCCTCAATCATTATTTTATGGTCCGAATCAACTATTGAGTGTTTACACTTTGGTTCCCGAACTTTGAATTTTTTCATTTCTGCTTTCGTTCATTTCTTTCAATTCCACTTATTTATCTCAAGTTTAACTTAACAGACGTAATTAACACATAATTAAATTATAATTCATTCAAATAACTAACAAATACTCCAATTTAATGGCTAGAAAATACACTTATCTCCAAATATAAAAAATTAACTCATCTTTCTAATTCTAACCTTGATTACATCAGAAATAGGAATTAACAAGTATATAACATGATTCCAATGTTATAATGGTCCCACCTTCGTTACATTAACTATAAATCATTTTTTTTAGAGGATAAAAACGGCGGATCATGCAGTGACAACCGAGTTACAAACTTTTCTTAAAAAGTATCTTTCGATAAAATTTTGTTTCCAAGCTTAGAGCTTGTTTGATATTGATTAAAATTCAATTAAAATTGAAAATATAGTCGTTATGGGTCCAACTCGTCTAATAAAAGTCAACAATAAAAGCTAATTTTTCAATTTTAATCTCTACCGAACACGCCTTTAATAGTATTTGAGCACAACAGTTGCTTATTTTAACATAAATCAATATCTAATTTTAAAGTATTTTACTTATTTTAAACTGATTAAAATAATATTTATTTTGGAACTTATTTGTTTTTGAGTAAAAAAATAAATAAACCATCGTAGTAGTGTTTTAAAACTGGGTAACTTATAAAAATACTCGTAATTTTTGGGTGTTTTTGAAAGGAAAAAAAAAACATTTTAAACATGGACTAAAACTAAATACTATAATTTTCACCACATATAACTGAAATAAGTACGGTAGAGGCAGCGGAATAATAATAAAAAAAAAAGGTATACAATTCCATCAATAAAACTGCACTTTTTATGAATTTCGAAGTCCATGCCACTTTTTTATGGAACCAAGGTATATCATTGCTAAAAAGTATCATGTCACTTTTTTATAAAAAAGAAAAATGAAATATCATTTCCCTTTAAACCAATATTCATGTGGTATGATTAACTCTCAATCCAATAATAAGAGAAAAGAAAAATTATTAAACGAAAAGTGACGCAAATCCAAAAAAAGTAATAAACATTTATAAAGTGGTAAAATTAATTTGTGGGCTTTTTTGTGCTTTTGAGGTTTTGATGGGGGGTTTGGACGTAATTAATACGAACATTATAGTTATAATTAATTATATTTGTATTAATATAATATTTTACTTTTTGGGGGTACTGAACCTAATTTCCCTTTTAGAAAATGGGAAAATTATAGAGAAATCTATTTTTTTTTTTAATCAGGTGAGATAATTTTTTTTTTTCAGAAATTAGGTGTCGACCCATCCCACCCTATTCTACACCCACCCCATCCCCATTTTCACCACCACGAATTATCGACTGTTTCGACTGCCAACAACCACTTCAACAGTTAAATAGTGGTGATGTCATGAGAAAGGAGAATAAACGATGACGCGAGAAGCATCAGCTTTTGGGTGAGTGACAACCATCGGCCACCAACCACCACTTCCTACCACTTTACTGTCGATTGGTAATAGTGGTGCGAGAAGCAACGGTGTTTGGACAAGTGATAACAAGCGATTTTCAATAATCTGGGTGGTACAATCTGTAATGTTATGTGCGTATGTGGTGATGGTTGTGTGATCCGTTCAAAGAAAAGGTAAAGGTGGAAGTGGTGGTTGTGGTGTGGTAAATGTAGAAAAGATGGTGGTTTTGCAATCCATGCAAAGAAGAGGTGGATGTGGTGGTTATGGTGTGGTAGCAGGGATGGACCCAGCACAAAAGTTCAGTCAGGACAGACGTTGATCATTGACCGTCGACAATGAACGATCGTCGTTTATTAATCATAAATGTACTCACAAGAAAAAAAAAAAAAAACTGAAACAGAAATTGTCCTTCGCTTAATTGAAAGTTCTCCTCTTATTCCTTCAACAAGAAGCCAGATTTTCAAACTAGGGCTTTCATATTTCAATTCTCCAAACCAGGAAAATTCATTAAATTAAATTTTGTGGCTAATCCTGAAAATCCCAAGGGCGAGAATTAACGACGAGCTTTAATTCCGTTAAAGCTAGCCAAACAAGCCAAAAATGCACTTGTTCATCATAAAACCCTCACCATCGTACCCAATTTTCATCTTAATCGTTATTTTAACCACCCATTTCCTACCCACCGTCTAATCAAGCTCCAATTTCCTCAAATTACCCTCTGACTCACAAATCTAAAACCTGATCATGAATGAAAATTATTTCATTTGATTGGGCCTCATTTTAAAAAAAGATCAAACTCTCTCTCAGCCCAAATTAAATGGGCCAAAACACAAAAAGGCCCACATGTGACCTGTTCTTCTTCCTCCTCTAGTCTTTTATGTTCTTCTCTGGACTCTGGTTTTCTTTTCTCTAGTCAGCGGCATTGACGAAATTGAAGGCTCCGACGGACCCAGCACGGACGACCGTCCCCCTCGTCGGGTGTTGGATCCGTCCCTGTGTGGTAGAGATGAAGGTGGAGGATATGGTGGTGTGGTACAAATGGTGCATTTGCACTACATTTCTGGTTGTGCTATGGTGGTGCACCCGTGGTTAGTTGAAGTTGGAGGTGGAGGTGGAGTTAGAGGTGGAGGTGGAGGTTGATTTTAGCAGGTGTAGACGGTGGTGGGATGGCAACAATGACGACGATGATGACGGCGACAGTGGTGATGGTGAGGTTACAACGAAGCTTAACCTATTTAATTAATAAATTGTAACTATAAAATGTAAATTTTTTGTGACCAACTAAGCGTCCACTTGATTTTTGAAATAATTTCACAAGTTTTTTAGGTTTGAAAGTATATCTAGAAATCACGATAATTATGTATTTTTCCCATTTGATGAAATTATGCAATCAACTATTTTTACTGTTAAAATTGCAATTTTATTATAACTCTAAAATTCCTACAATGAGGGGGATCGGTGATGAAGGCTAAATCAAAACTCTGTCGCGACTAGAAATCGCAATCAAAGGTACTCCAACACCTCCGATTATGTTTACCCCTTGCGGTGGTCAAAACTTAGTTTATATTATATCTAAAATGTTCGTATATACTTAAATCACTTCAATTTTATTACGTCGTACCCATTTATCAATCACTCATTATCAATTTATAAAGCAAATAGCTTATAAACACTTCTGAAAACATGCTTGCATGTCATAATTTGAAATAAGAGTAAAAACAAGTACAAATGTTCAAAAAATATTCGCCCATCATTTCAAAGCACGCAAGAAAAAAAAAAATTAAATTGTCCAGATATATTTATCAGAGATAAGATATACTAAGAGCTTTTGATATCCAAAAGTTGCATTTGGACTCGTTTGGTCAATTCCATGAAAGTGCTTCTAGTAGTTAGAAGATATTTTAGAGGAAGTTGGTCCAATGAAACTTCCTCTAAAAACACTTTCTGGAATAGAAAGTGAATTTAAAAATTAATTTCCAAACAAAAATCAAGTTAACTTTCTTCAAAAGCTCTTCTACAAGAAGCAAAATTATAATTAAAAGACACGCCAAACGGGTTCTAATAATCAAAAGTTAATAATAAGAATAAGATAAATAATAATAAAAAAAAAAATTGAAGATATAAGTAGGATAATAAACAAAGGTTAAAAGACTATCATTATAAGCAAAACATGGTGCAACAACCAAAAAGTGTGGTGTGCATTTAATTGGGCATATTCTATACATATTAAATATCCTTTCGTTTAGTATTATTATGTAATTGTAATTCAATTTAGTTCAACTGGTAACTTCGTTTTAATTTGATTCCAATCAAGTGACTTGGTCCAATTCTATTACTTAGACTAATATCAATCGACGTCGTGACAATCAAGAAATGATAATTGTCATTTATTTAAAGTAAAGTTGTACTTATTCTACATTAGCCACTAACGATTTTGTCACGTCATCAGTTTCTTTTGATTGAATTATACGAAATTACCTCTGTTGAAATCAAATAAAAAAATTTAGTTATATGATTGAAATCAATATAGAGTGAAACTATCCGTTGAAAGTAAATTAAAGTATAATTACTCAATTGATCATAGAGGTGGCAACGAGCCGAGCAAGCTCATGAGCGAGCTCGACTTGGTCCACGAGCTCGTCTCTCACGAGCCAGGAGCCGAGCGGCTCGGCTCNAAAGTTGTACTTATTCTACATTAGCCACTAACGATTTTGTCACGTCATCAGTTTCTTTTGATTGAATTATACGAAATTACCTCTGTTGAAATCAAATAAAAAAATTTAGTTATATGATTGAAATCAATATAGAGTGAAACTATCCGTTGAAAGTAAATTAAAGTATAATTACTCAATTGATCATAGAGGTGGCAACGAGCCGAGCAAGCTCATGAGCGAGCTCGACTTGGTCCACGAGCTCGTCTCTCACGAGCCAGGAGCCGAGCGGCTCGGCTCGTGAGATTTGAATTTTTTTTTGTAACTATCCTTCGATTAAAAAAAAAAAAAAAGGACGAGCCGCTCGGCTCGGGTTCGGGCTCGTTTTTTGGCGAGCCCGAACGGTTCGTGGGTCACTACAGTACAAGTCGAACGGGCGAGCCGACGAGCTACTGGCTCGATTGTCACCTCTAATTGATCACAATAGAAGACGAAGTACAACTACTTGGTTGACACTGAGGGAAACTATAATTGCAATGAATGAAATTTTTACCTTGGTGCTCGTTTGACAAAATTTTGTTAAAATTTTGAAACAGTCAAACTTCAATGTTAAGCACATATTTCATGAAACTTACAAATCACAACTTTTATCAAATTTTTAAATTTATATTTTATCAACTTTTCATTACTTTTCAACTATACATTCTCCTAAAAATCACTATTCAAAAACTCTATTTTTCACTAAAAATGGTGGTCAAACATGGCTAATATATGTTGAAACTTCTATAAAGAAAAAACTTGTTAATGAATCCATAAATATAATGAAAGGTTATAATTCCACCACAATTTTTATTTGATACACCATATTTTAATTGCAGATAAATTCTCCAATCTTTTTTCACTGTAGTAATTATTCTCTTAAATTTCTTTAATTTGAGCCCTTGTTTGATCCACATTATTTTTTTTATTCTCATTCTTCTACTCATTTTCAACCACACATTTTTTAATAAAATAATATTTTTCATCACATCAATAACTTTTCCTTCTTTTTCAACCACATATTCTCCATCACATCAACAAAANAATATATGTTGAAACTTCTATAAAGAAAAAACTTGTTAATGAATCCATAAATATAATGAAAGGTTATAATTCCACCACAATTTTTATTTGATACACCATATTTTAATTGCAGATAAATTCTCCAATCTTTTTTCACTGTAGTAATTATTCTCTTAAATTTCTTTAATTTGAGCCCTTGTTTGATCCACATTATTTTTTTTATTCTCATTCTTCTACTCATTTTCAACTACACATTCTTCAATAAAATAATATTTTTCATCACATCAATAACTTTTCCTTCTTTTTCAACCACATATTCCCCATCACATCAACAAAAAAAAAATGCATTCTTTTGAAAATAATGTGCACCAAACAAGAATTTTTATCTTTCAACATTACAATAATTAGTATTCCTTGATGATAATTTATATCAATATATTTTTCTTTTCAAGCTTTGAAATGAGGGAAAAATATTTTTTCATACTTTTTATTTATTTAATTATTTTTGATAATATGATGAGAAATAAGTTGTTTTACGTCATTTCAACGAATTTTTGGATATAAATTGTTATCCATGTATTAACTAATGAAAAGTTTAAGGATAAAAATGACATGAAAAATCGTTAGAGACATAAATATTATAATAAGTAAAGATAAAGAATTTTAAGTACAATTAAAATGTGGTGTAATAAATAAAAATTGTTATGTGAATATAATTATCTCAATATAATTAGATGTATAAATCGACTTATAGCTAATAAGACCACAAAGTGACCACATATCTGGCACACGTGGGATGACGGTGGAAAGGTCACGTGCTCCCCTAATTTCTCACATTTCTTTAGCTTCGTTGACTTAGTTATGCGAGGCGAAAAATATGGCCGTCGATTCTTTACAGCTGGATATGTAAGAGAACCTGATGTTTAGATCCCGATTTAGCCCGGTTTGATGGCATTATAAAAAGAAAATGATATTTTAAATTATATATATTTTTTAAAAAAATATATGGTTAAAAAATAAGAAAAATTTTAAATTTACGTGTAAAATATTTTATTACGTAAATGCGTAACAAAAAACAAATATGTGAAATAACGAGTTTAGAAAGTATTGGAGTCAAACAATGGCATATATTGACAATGAATTAAGTTCTATGAACATTATTGTGACATTATTCCCCATGTGTCAAAATCTGATTCGTGACATGAAAGGATATCATAAAAATTAATGACAATTATGGATGTCATGTGTTAAAATGTCAAATTTTTAATATAAACAAGAATGTACATGCAGCACGATTGCAAATGAAAAATGCTGACCAATAAGAAGAGATTGGTCAACATTCATATACGAACAGGTTGCTCTCTTGAATATTTTGAATTTGTTTTTTTTTTTGAAGGATTAGATAGATTATTGATTAAATGTAAGATATAATGTATATTTTTCTTAATAGAATAATTCAATTGTGCAGATCAAGTTAATGTGACCTAGTCTAGAATATTTGATGGATGGAAATAAATATCAAAATTCATCAAATCAAAAAGTAATGTATGTGTAATAAACAAATAGATGCAAAATGTCATTGTATAAACTATGTAATTGGGGAAATACATTCATATTATTTACTCGGTTTGCACAAATCGTCTATATTGTTTCAATTTTGACATTTTGATTCTTGAGAAATTGGAGCATGTTCTCTACATGATATAATTCAAATGAATAAAAAATATCAACACACTTAACCATTATAATTTCATTTTATAAAAACAATATGGAAAAAAAGAGGAAAAAAAACTACAAAAAGAAAAATGTTTTTATCTTCCGATTTTGCTAGTGGTACATCAAGATGTACATAGGGTGTACACCCCCCTCACATGTGGGTGAGATCCGCTTGAATAAAAAAATATTTTATACAAGTGGGTCTAATCTCATGTGAGGGGGTGTATACCCTTATGTACATTTTTTGGTGTATAAGTAGATCATTCCTTTTCTTAAATGCCCTCATTGTAGGGTTCAGTGAACCGCGCA
>CAIGRH010183275.1:0-16696 GCA_903798295.1 Fraxinus nigra | reverse complement strand
ATTCATCTCCCATTAATTTCGTCGAATTCGAATCAAAATTCAATCCATTGCTAGCTCTAGATGTGGCACCATCCAAACCAGAGGCAGAATAACATTTTTTTTTTCATTTGGTGGATGAATTAATTTATTTAATAATTTCAATTACAAAAAATTACTTGTTACATTTTCTTGTAAGTTCAACCATACAGTGACATGATGCCGACTACTAACCATATCTAAATTTTCGCCGAGAGGAGGAAGTGATTCAAATTTGACGACAGAGGAGGCCGCGGCAATCTGTTCTGTTCATTTTTCTCAAAATACTTTTATTTTAATGAACAAAGTCGGAATAACTTCTTTGTTCGTTTTAAGTCTTCTGTCTCCGCATATATAGAATCACACGAAGTGCGTATTTAATATGCATTATTGAACAAAACTATACAGTACGATAAAAATAAAATTTAAAAATACGAATAAATCAAATTGACCATAAATATGAAATGCACAACTCAAATTCGAAAAATCATTTAAGACAAAAACATATATCTCTATTTCTGCACAATATATACATGTTATAAAATACTACAACAAATCTCAACAAGACTATAACTCAAATTCATAAATGCCATGGGAGGTAATCCAGGAATACCTCAGTGCGTTTATAAGCACTTGTAATTTACAAGGATTACATGGAGAAGAAAATTAATCCATTAGGGTAACCTGAAGGCTTGGGGGAGTACACGGGCCGGTGAGATATCCAATTTACCAGAAAGGACACCATCTGAAACACGAGTAGTAGGTAGACAGATTAGATACAAGTAAAACAATATGGATGCTAAGCCTAAAAAGTTTACTTATAATTAACTGTACAAATTTTAGAATAAATAGTTTTTCTTTTCTTTATTTTTAGTCAAGTGAGATAAGAAAATTACTTATTTTGACAGAAGATAAGAATAAATTTCAAAGCAAGAACCTTTTTTGCTTAAAAGTTATCCAAAAATATTTCAGATACAAATTTTTTTTAAGCTTAGCCAAACATGCTCTTTCTTATTCCACATTTTTCGGATGAAATACCATTTTTGCATACATAAGTTTAGATAACTTGGACAAATTTCTAGTGTGGCTATTATATTTACATTAAGAGGTATTCTATTTGTCAATTCTCTCATTTGAAAGCAGTTTATGAAAAGTTCAAAGTAAACAATTCCTTAAAAGACATTATTAGAGATATGAGAAATCATACCCAACATAATTTTGGCACAAATTTTCATGTGATTTTGCTTGCAGAATAAGCTTCTGCACTTGTAATTTGACGGATAAACCGTGGTCAGCTTCACGAGTATCACCAGAAATAAGGTTGCTATGGTCAAGCGAATGTTGAATGGCAGTAGATGGCAACGAAGAACATGGAGAGAAATCACGCCCAGTGAGTTTGTTGCTCATCCGTGCCATAACCACCACAGCTCGTTCATTCAAAACCTCATTAGCATCGCCTAGTTGATTCACAGCCTACAATAAGATCATTGAAACCATAAGCCCCAGTAATACTGTTTGGTTGGTATTTTCTGTAGCGAGAGAGAGAATACACTGGTTGGAGGGTTTTCTCCTCATTTTGCCCGTTAGACAATCAGGCTAGTTGATTTGTAATATAAAAATCAATCAGTACCTGAAGGAGCTCTCTTTCCCGAGCACCTCGTTGTGGTTGAAGCAGCTTTCCATTTGGGGCTGATTCCTCGCTATTCACAACGGCTGGCACATGCGTGCTTGCAAGATTAGACATTTGAGGGACTTCATTGAAGTTGAAAAGACGCCAATTTATAAGGGGATCATGCACAAACGCCTGGAAAAAAAAAAAAGTCAATTATAAAATTGATGAATAGATGTAAAATTTCCATTGCTCCACCGGACTCAGAAATTTGACTTTGATTTGTAAAGAAGTCATAAAAAGCTTCTACACGGTGTTAACCATGAGGGAAGAATGGGAAAGGGGCAGGGTAATTAAAAGGGAGTCTTCTCTTAGAACAAAGCCCATTTCCATGACTACCGACTGCCAACCTAATACAAAAATTACTACCACCAAAGCAGCTAATCATTACTACATAAAGTTGAACACAATTCCACAATATCATCAATCACCTCAACCATAACAATCCCGTACAACACTCATCGCCATTCTATCCAGCGCTACCATAAAAACTCAACAATCATTGACATCACCTTTTACCACCCTATTCCCAGCAAGCATGTATGCATACATGCACCTGCTTCCGGAATTACCACAGCAACAATATACCAACATCGTTATTAATAATCAGGAACACACCGTGCTTAAATGAAAGTTCACTATTTTTCCCCTTGCCACACTTGCAGGAAAAGCAAGGACAGTGAGTAATATTCAAATTCCTCAAAGTTCAAACCAGACAGAGGAGAGGGGTGCTGGTAACATCCAGCAACGGTGATGGTGTTGGTGATGTCTTCCAGTTGTGTGATGGTGAAACTAGGAGTTATGTATTTCAATAGTTACTCAGGGGTTCAAGGACAAAGTACCTTTACAAACATTTGATATGGGATGGGAGAAATGAGTAAGAACCTGATCTCAAAAGAAAAGAGAAAAGCAGCAGAACAAAAGAACAGAAATAACTCCGCTAAATAGAGCAAAGAAATGAAAACAGTTATTCCCTTTCACTCCATAACTACATTAGAACCTCCTAACATACCAATAGTGTACTAAACCTGTCAAACAGGGACATTCGAAGATAAGTAAGAGCAGATTCAGACTGTACCTCCATCATAGCCATAACACTGTCTTTATTTGCACGCAGAACATGCATGACATTTTCACAAGTTGAGCGAAAATTTCCTTCAATACCACTGACCTCCATAGCTTTAACAAGCATTCTAGTAAGCCGAAAGGGGACCTATATCAAACCAATTTGACTTTGTTAAATGCGAATAAGAATGAATTGTCTAAAACATATGAAAGGTGGAAGATTGTTTCAAAAAATTACATCTAGAAGGATAAAGTACCTTTTCAGGGAATTTCTCCCGGTTCATTGATGCTTCAAAGCAATCTCCAAAGTCAATATGCAAAATCTTTCCACTGACAAACATCATCTTGTAAGAATAAACTTATAATCTTGGTAATCACCAATTATATATTTGGTCACGAAAGTACCTGGAACGATGAAGCATGAGGTTACTTGGATGTCGATCACCCAAACCAAGCAGGTAACCAACCTAAGACAAGTGAAGCCAACATTTCAGAAAATCTTCCCAGTGAGAAGTCAGAAAAGACGTGAGAATATGTGAGGCTATATTGTGTACACCCAGGTACGTGTGTGCAAATTATGAGCACAATTATAATCATTGAGATACATGACTAGAGCACATTAGGAGATTGATAGGTTACCCATCAGAGTTAAGTATGCAAGACGCAGCAATAAGGACTGTCAGTTGCAACGATCAGCCAGCAGCATAAATTTCAGAGATTTATTTTGCATACAAACTTGTTAAAATTCGTTAAGAGGGAGGGGTACATGGGGATTCTTCTAGAATAACTGGGGGTGCCAAAATAAAATGGAGAAACGGATTGTAATATTTTTATTTTTTCATTTGCGAAGTGTGAGGTGTGAGTGAATTCTGTGGAGAGAAACGGACCTCTCGAATGCCTATTTAACATTGTAAAATTTTCTTTTAGCCCCTGTTTGGTGCACATTTTGTAGCCAAGAATGCATTATTATTATTTTATTTTTTTTGATGTAATGGGGAATATGTGGTTGAAAAAGAAGGAAAAGTTGATGTAATGGAAAATATTATTTTATTGAAGAATGTGGTTGAAAATGAGTAGAATGAGAATGAAAAAAATAATATGGCTCAAACGGAGCTTAATAAAAACACTATTTCTCTGTTCTTACAATTGATTGAATAGAGAGCAATTCTGGTAACATACAAACAGTGATCCTTGCTTCTCTGCTTAATTAGCTAGGGTTTATATCAATTTTTGGTATCTACTACCTGATGTAAGAGATACTCGTCCAACAAACAATACCCTAGTTCTGGGGATTTGCAGTCAAATATAGATGTCACTATCAGGAGCAACAGAAAACAAGAAGATTAACCTTCTTTTTTTTTTTATTTAAGGCAACGATTCTTTTTAATTTTACGCATTTTTATATTGCAGTGGCTCATTAGTATAAACATCATAATGGTCTTGTAAACAGAGATGTCTCTAATGACATCGTGCCAGAACCAGAGACATAAGCTTATTGTGTGAGCAAAATACTATTGTCAGCATGCTGAAAACTGGCTCACCTGGAAAGGGATACATTTATTGTTTGCTTGGGTTTCATTATAAGCTGAAATTATTATGTGATAGAAATGAGTGGTGGATAAGTGGGTAGTAGTAGTGCGTGCTAACTCCTACGAAATGTATGGTTAAAATTAAAAAATTGACTTTGACCAGATTATAATGCAAGGCAAACAAGCACTAAGAATAGGGAAGTGAATTTGGTGAAATAACATTCCTCTCTCCTCTAATTTGTCCACTGGTGTAAGAAAATGAAAATTATTAAGTAAAATGCTGAGACTGCACCAAATGAAAGAAGAAACATTACCATACTCATGACGGCCAAACTTCTTGTGTAGTTTGTCCTCCTGTCTAGCCAAACCTCTGATGTACGACTTTTTAACCAGAGAACCTGTCAAAGAGTCCACCAAAGCAATCTCAGAAAAAGCCAATAAACATATTTGCACGCATATATACACACATCAAATAATGCCTACCCTTGACAGGTCATTGCCTTCTGTATTTTGTAGAGCATACTCAAACACTTCCACCTTTGCTATAAGGGACAAATGATCATAATCCGGAGCAAAACTAAGCATTAGCTTATGCTCTTGGTTTAGAGTAATCTACAATACAGGAAACAAGCAGTCTTAATCAGGATATGCAACTGCCTCACAAAAACAGAAACTACCTGGATGGGAGGCATCAAACTAACCTTTCTGGCATCCCTGTACTCTCTGATGAGATGGTGCAAGGTGTCACAATTTGGAACCCATTCTATCAGTCCACTGTTTGGAGATAGTGGAATGACGGAATATCTTTGAATAGAAAGATCTTTTTCTGAAGTTTTCCGAGAGTTCTCTAGCAGAGTATTAACTAAACCGAATAGCTGGCAAAGAATTGAACTTCAGAACTCATAAAAAAAGTTGATAAATGATGAGAAAGAAAATGAAATCATTTTGATAGTTCTGACCCAAGAGCCCACAAGCATTTGTTTGCATAATGTTATAACAGAACTGCACCACCATCCAAACAGAGCAAGGGTACAGTGAGATGAAATATAACCTGCATGACACGTTCATCTTGTCGTAAATCTTCATGCCCCTTCAGCAAGAAGGTATACTCTTCTCCATCACTTCCAAGAATTGTCAACTTACGAGGTCGTTGTTTCGATGTGATGACAGAAAGCTGGGGTGCAAATGATGCAATTTTTACCTCTGGTGAATCTGGGGAAACAAATATATTTGTCATCGGTGATGTTCAATTCAGATGTGATGTATCCTTAAATATTTCCAATCACTACAGTGACTATACCTGCTATATAGGTTCCAGGAACGGCCAGTTCCAAATCCCGGCACTCCAGAAGTTCTGGGGAAACAGACTGTTTTTTACAGAAATATATAATTAATATCTCAAATCTCAATATTAACATGTACCAATAACTACAGAACTTTTTTCTTGCCTGCAAATCCAGGGTGGTAAGAGTTTGAAGCTGCTTATCAATCCGCCTGAATACATGGTAATAGAGATCCCAAGCCTGGTGAGAAAATTATGTCAATTCATTGGAAGGAGTTGAGCTGTGCTCTGCGAGCCAAAACCACTGAATGCAATATAAAAGTATGCGCACAAAATACAGTTCTTTACAAGCAGCCCTAAGAAGATGAAAACTCCCAATGCTAAGTCCATGCAAGTTCTAATGTTGTAGATAATTAATTTAATGAAATATTTCCTTAAATATATTATGTTGAAGCAAAACCTAACCATCAACACTAATGAGCAAAATGGCTCATAATGAACTATTTTGAATTAAGCAGAAAATAGATACAAATGATCACAAAAACGACGAGCATATGATGAGCAACTGAATTTTTTATACCATGGGCATGACAGCAGTCTAAGAAAAAGAGAGTAACAATATTATTAAACTGCAAGTGAGTGGAGTTTGTATACTAAAAATATAGTGCATATCATTCTACTTTCTTGTGTAAATGGGTCCTAGAACTTCTATCTTCATAGCAATAATGTCCATCTGGACACTTCTGTCTAAAAGAGTTATCCAATTCAATGAAAACACAATTTTTACCTCATGTTCAACTAAATGAAAAATAAATATGAACAAATAAAAGGGGAAAAATAAAAAATCCCCTACCCCTACTCCCCCCCTCAACAACCCCTCCTTAGTGATGCTTGCCCCAGATTTGGTTAGGTTATCCGAAGCTCAATTTTATGTTTCCATCAACTCCCGAAGGTGGACAAGAAAAAATCAATTCCTAAAGGTGGACGTGTCTTTCTTTGAATCTGTCCATTCCCTTTTTCTACTGGTCTTTACATTATCACTACAAACCAATGTGAAGACAATCAAATATTGTTAGGTATATTATTGATTATGGCAGTCAAAAGTGTTGATGCAAGATATTATTAGACATTGTAGCTTGTTACATTTTGGAATCTCCAAACAGCAAATGCAATGAAGCTAATGTGAAGATCTCGTTGAGGGTTCTGAGAATAACAAGGATTGGCAAAGAGCAATTTTCTCGGTGTTACGAAAAAAATAAAGAAATTAGCTTTATCAGAAATCAGAGGTTTTCTCACACTTAATATTGATGACTTCTAGCCCCCAATTTTTCTGTAATTCTTTCTTCTTACTAATCAAGTTCATCTTAAAAACCGAAAAATCTCGAGACACTTGCAATCTAGCGAAACAAGTCAAAGTGCATATCAGAATTTCTTCACGCAAATACCTGATTAATTTCTGCATCTTTTCCAGTTCTTCGATATTTCATGCAGCATTCATAGGCCTCCAATAATTCATGGCGGTAAGCCTGAAGCACGTGAAGGTTCTTAATAGATATTGTACCATAATTGACATGCATCAAATGGGGGTTATGAAGAATATTTCTCAGCTTAATCCATACAAATCAAGTCATATTTCTCAATTGATGTGTACAAATTCCTATAAACCAATTGACATTCATTAGAACATATTAGCCACCATTAAATATTGTCCTCTACACTTTGCTTATAACAGATATGATGTATGTCCGAGAATGTGGAAACGATGGACAACCTGAATGAAGGCTTTCTCTTTTATGGTAGTATTGTTCTTCATTGCTCCTTCCTCTAGCATTTCATGCAATGGCTCCAATACCTTAAGCATTCCCTCAATGTTATGTTCCCCGAAGTATAAGCGGCTTGCCTCTTCCAATGCTTCGTGCCACATCTCATGCCAAAGAATTGCAACTCTTATCAACTCCTCAGACACAAGTTGAGCCTTCAAAATGAAAGCCAAACAGTCAGCTATTGCACAAATAAAACAAAAAAATATCACCGTTGCAAGTCTTTTTCACCTGAACCACCAGTACACCACTATGCCGTTTAACTTGATCAACCACTTCCTGAGCTGCAGCTCTGCGTAAATTGCTAATAGATTTGCATGCCACAAGGAGAGGGTACATAAGAGCCTGAACAGGAAATTAAATTATTTTAGTCATACAATTGATGAAAAGTACCTTGCAAGCTCAAAGAAAGTTATACAAACGGAAGATTAATTAAGGCTTCATTCTGCATGATCTTCAAGGTTTACTCCAAAACTCTCTAATTACAGAAAAAAGCTGGATGATCTCTAACAATTATGTAACTCTCTCAGATCAAGAGACTGAATGCATTAAAGTAAAACATTTGCCATCGTACAATCAGGCATAACCATAGATTTACCATTCTCTTGTAAGTTCTTTGATAGTGAACCATTAGCCTTTGCCAAGAAAATCACGTTACATTCTCTATTGAGTGAATGTATTCAGGAAAATTATGTCTCCAACTCTAAAAGTAAAATTGACGGCTACCGTATAACCAAGTATGAAGGAAATCTAATATTGGATCTCTTCTCCATGGAGATTTCAACAATGTAAAGATTCGATCATCATGGACGAATATAGTTTATATAATCAAGATTGCTGAAAAATGGTGAAGTTGTCCATTCAATTCCAATTTCAATTAAATTGTGGTTATTATTCCTTCAAAGCTCTACATTGAGAGACCTATTTTTCCACCAATAACAGTATAATTAGCAAGGTCTACAATTCCTAAGGTCCAAGTGTAATAGAAATGTAATTAAAACCAATATTTTAACTGGCTCGCAAATCGACCAGGAAAATATAGAGGGTCAAGGGGTAAAAGGTTCGGCAAGGGATCTGGGCTTGAGCAAATGGTCATAAATTATTAAATAAATAATATTGGTGAGTGTAAAATTCAAAATTTATACTAAATCTTGGATATATTAATTTTTAATACTTTTATTCATTCCCGAGAAATTAATCAATCAAATTATAAAAAAGTGGGGGCGAACATTTTGATGGAGTATGTCCCTTTCTCCCCCTCATTACGGTGCAACTGTACAACAGCCAACGTGTATGATAGCACTTATTCCACATCGAAATTTATCAATTGCAAAGAGAGAAGGAAAGGCTATAAATAAAGCTACCCTAGTGAGTGAATTAACTAGCAGGCATGCAGTCATTGCATGCATGTGAATTTACTTTTTTTATTATATTGACCAGGAGAATTGTGATCAGTTCATTTTAAAGGCGGTTTTTAATTGTGGGCTGGTCTTTGGAACCAGCAACCAGCCGGGCTAGTCCAGGTTCTGACAACATTGATTAAAACTTTCTCATACTTCTTGTTTCGGGAGAGTGTCCTATATATGTAAGAGCACATTTGGCTAAGCTTTAAAGTCAATTTCTGTTACCACACATTTGAAATATGTTACTTTTTCCTTGTATGTAAAATAATTACTTATTTTGATAATCAGGTAGGGATTAGTTTTAAAGTAGCCTATTTTCAATTTTGACCATCGAAAGAAACATTTTAACATTTAATTACAAGTAGATTTATAAATAATTTTTTTAATCTTAAAACAAACATGCAACTAGTCTCTCACTAATAACATTTCCATTTTCACCAATAAGAGGAATCTAGGTGCATGACACAAAAGTATCACATATAAACAAACCTGCGGATGACTTTGGCCAATCCGTACTAACAGCGATTGTATTAATTCCCTGACAGCATGGTTATTGGAATGTATCCTCGCAATAATCTGAGGTAAAACAACCAACCACGTGTTGATATTAACAAGTGAAAATCCTTTCTGCAACGCCATCTGGACCTCTGAAGTAGAACCGTGATTGAACCACAAAGTGAGGAGACGTAAAATATCCTGCAATCAAGATGATACAGGATAAAATAAGAAAGATATAATAAACTAGTCAAGTTTCTGAGACGATAAAGGTAGTACCTATAGAAATAAATTCGAAATAATATTGACAAAATCATTTAACATGATAAAAATTAAAGATAATAGTAATACTTGAACTCCTAAAGACAAAATCCAACAAAAGCAGGTAAAGAAAGACAACAAATGCAGTTATGTAGAAAAAGTGAGAGTTTGTTTTTAACAAGGAATGTGGCTTAGACAGAGCAAAATGAATTGACCCCAAGTTCATATTGGATATTTTTATGCGAGTTCAATAGTAGTGGAAGATTAGAACCATTCAATTGGAGTAAAAACTTTTCAAGAAGTAGCTGACTAAGCTTAAGTAGGACAGGATTTTAAGCTTCAAAGTGTTACCTGCAAACTATCATCCACTCCTTTGGCATGTGCAGCACAAGCTATGGAGTGAAAATATCCAGTTACTGCTGCAACAACAAACTGTCCAGCAACATTGGGTAAACCTCTCAGTGTGTAATGAGACATTACTGCTGTATTGAATAGGGCCCATGTATGCCAAGCTTTTGCCCACTTTGTTGCACAACGAGTAGCACTTCTGAATGCATTAAGAATTTCTGAAATCATAGGAAAGTAATCACCAGAAAAGCTATTAATATGTCAAATTTAGTTGCTGGAGCAGCTGCCAAATCCTTTACGTTATCTTCTCCTCTCTCTCTCTCTCTTTTTCTTTTTTCTTTTTGGTGTGGGGTGAGTGGAGTTCAATTGATTACCTTGAATAGAATCGTCATTCAAACCTGGAGAAAGTGCCCACTGCCAATTTCCTAGTCTAAGATACACACGGGCAAGGAGAGGTACATTTGAACTACCCAATAAGCTAGACTGTGAAGCTTGTTGAAGAACTGGAGTTCTTGAGAGGTCTATGGCCAAATCCTACAAAAGAGAAATTACAGAGATTATTAGAACCCCAACTGAGCAGCTATCCTTTGCATTTACCACTTAAGAAAACTTAAAGCTCACCTGCAATCGAGTGAAGGATTCTTTACGCCTATGATCCTCTCCAAGTGACCACTGGTATTTCAAATAAGCTAGAATTACTTGAGGATCCCCATGATACCGCACAGTTTCAGGAGTTGTTTCAGGATCAAACTGTAATTGTTAAAAATAAAAGTTAAACCATTAATGACATCATAAAATGTCTACAAAATTCCACTAATATGCATCTCAGACCGGTAAAAGCTTAATTAAAGTTGATCTAGCTTGACTAAGTCTGCCACTTTTACGGCACAGAGAGGCAAACTTGATCCATGTCTCCGCATCCTCTGTGGGTGGTAGAACAAGAGACCTGACTGCCAAAAGTGCTTGCCAGACCTGTAAATATAAGATTCCAAGCACTTCAACGGCAGAATGAGGAAAATATAATACCATGTTCCAAAGGAAAACAAGATGTAGGCAATAGTGTGAAATCTGTTTTTGACGATGGGAATCAATATCCACTCCACATTAATAGCTGAATCTCATTCAATCATCAAATTGGCTGATTTTTAAAAGAAAATGGATGAGAAGAAAAACCAGCAGAGAGAGGTTACCTCAACATTCCGCTTCGTTCCTTTTATTCGTTCATTCCACATGTTTCGAATAAGAGCCCTCCGGCCCTCAGCAATAGTGTTTGCCACAGGAAGAGTACAGTAATCGATGACCTATTCAAAATAGCAGCAGACATTTCTCAATAGGATGATATCATTTCAAACTGTTAGTCTAAGTCCAGTTAAAATAGCAAAATAACGTAATAATGATATGTGGATCCGCACCTCCTCCAATTCAGAGAGTTGCTGAACGCGAACCATATTGCTGTATGCACGTTCATAACTTTCAAGAACCTAGTAAGTGGTAAATTTTAGACATTAGTTTTCAGAAAGGACCAAGATATAAAACTAAATAGTTTTGACAACGTGAACATGTCAATTTCAATGTTTGCTGATATGCCTAATAGTTCTTGTAAATTATTAGCTATATCACTATTGACACTCAACCAAATACAGTGTACTTTAACATGTTAAGTGATGCAGTTGGCAACCAGAATATTGTTAGCTAGGGTTTCAGAGCTTCTGGAGGCTATTTTGTGCACAGGTTTGCAGGGGAAATTGATAGTTTCATTTAGTTAGTTAAAGTAGGGGAAGTGTAACTTGGGAATTTAGCAGAATGAATTGGAGAGGCTTCTGACTATAAATAGAGGAGAGGGTAGTTTCATTTCATTCAGAAAGAATTTGGGTTTTGTCTTGGGAGAGAACTAATCTCGAATGCTCTGCAATTTATTGAATTTAATTTCCCTGTTTGTTCCATGCAGTACAAATATAGATCTGTTCATCTCAATTTGATCACAGAAAACAATACAAATTCAGCAACAAACCAGCAGGATCCTATCAGAAATTTTCTGGACAAGGAGAAAAATATTATTCAATTAATTCTACTACAGATATTTAAACCAAATTTAATGAAAGAACCAATTAAAAGAAAAGAAGAAATTCTATGCATAACACCCAAACGCATGGAAAACCCACAAGGATATGATTGCATCTCACAATCAAAAGCCGTCATATTCAATAAACAGGTCTATGCTTCTTTACAGATAGTACACCAAGATCTATTAGCTCCAAAATATCTCCTAATCCTGTTAGGACAAGGACTACTAACAAGGAAACAAGTAGACATCTAAACCTCACATCCTCTGGAAGTACCAAAAACACTTGATCCAACTTAGGTCTCGACTCAATATATTCCAGAGAACTTCTGAAAGTACAGAAATTCTGAAATCGACAAAATTGCCCCTGTTCCACGAGAATGCAAAAAATTAAGAGGAACACTAACTTATTGGTTTTCAGCCTAATCTAAGACTCAGCTTCAGACAAAACTTGGTTGCAAGACATTGCAGAGGAGCGAGTATGAGAGCTTAAAAGAATTTTGAGACTCTCCTGTTTATACTTCCTTCAAAATCTTTCATTGATTGCAAATTCTCCACTAACTGGTGATAAGTTGAGTTCAAGTTTTGCAGTGTTTTATGTACGAAAGTCTTTAATGCATCAAATCCAGCCATTGCATGAGATGAAAAACTTGAAGTAAATGCCTTCTCATCACCATGTGGGGTATGCAAAGAAAGTTTAGGGTGTTCATCTTCTCCACCGTTTGAAGCTTTCAGGAATACAAAACCAACAGCAGGAATAAGTACAATTAAGATATTTGATAATTGCCATATAATGGCAAATAAAGAAGTTCTATCTTCATATCACCATTCAAACCATTCCTGACACGAGAGACTGTTATTTGGGTTTTCCAAGTTTGGGCTTTGAAGGGGTATTTAAAGAGGTGGAAAGAGGAGGTGGTGGGCAATGTCAAATTGTCGTAAAATGCAGCGTCTTTCAGACATAAAAGAGTTGGATATGTGGGAGGAGAGTCAAGGGTACGATGGGGAGGAGGAGGAGAGATGTGAAGAATTAAGGGGAGAACTGCAGAGGTTGGTGGAGATGGAGGAGATTGCTTGGCGCCAAAAATCTAGGGTTGTGTGATTGAAAGAATGGGACAAATGCACCAAGTTTTTCCATAGGGTTGCTAATTCTAACCGGCGCAATAATTCTATCACAGTATTGGAGGTGGATGGGGTTAATAATATTGGGACCCAAATGGTGAGATTCTATCAGAATCTCTATCAAGAACAGTTTGAGTAGAGGCCAGAGTTAGAGGGATTGAATTTTCTACTATCACGGAGGAGGATGCCGGTTTGGTTAGAGAGACCATCAGGGGAGGATGAAATTAAGGAGATGAGGTTTAGTATGAATGACGTAAGACCCAAGGATCGGACGGTTTCTCGTTCTCATTTTATAAGGCGTGTTTGGGAGGTGGTGCGACAAGACATTATGGATGCTCTTCTTTTTTTTTTTTTTTAGTGTGGCAGGTTTCTGAGAAGTTCTAATGCTACATTTATTGCGCTAATTCTTAAGAAACCGGGAGTGACGGATATTAAAGATTTTCGCCCTATTCGTTTAGTCAGTAGGATGTACAAGATTATTGCGAAAGTACTAGCGAATAGATTAAAGGGTGTGCTGGGGAATGTGGTGTCTAAGTTTCAGAGCGCTTTTGAAAGAGGGTGTCGAGTTTTGGATTCCGTACTGATAGCGAATGAATGCATTGAATCAAGATTGCGTCTGGGGGTTCCAAGGATGCTATATAAGTTCAATATTCAGAAGACTTGTGATCACGTGAACTAGAGGTTCCTTTTATATATGCTCAACGGTGTGGTTTTGGGGATAAGTTGATTCAATTTTGTATCTCTATTGTTTCGCTCTTAGTTTTGGTCAACGGTACCCTTGAGGATTATTTTCGGAGTAGCAGAGGTTTTGAGGCAAGATGATCATTTGTCTCTATTGTTTGTTATTGTAATGGAGGCTTTCAATGGGATGATTGAGAAAGCTTTGGGAGAGGGTTTGATAAAGGGCTTACAGTTGGTCACTTGTAGGTGTCTCACTTGTTATTTGCAAATGACACTAATTTTATGTGTTGCAAATGGTGAGAAATTCAAGAACTTGCTCCTATGCTTTGAAGCAGTGTCTGGATTGAAGATAAATCTAGGAAAATCTGAGGCTATTCTAGTGGGAGAGGTTGCGGAGTTGGCTGATATATTAGGTTGTAGGGCAGCGCAGTCACCTATGTCATATCTAGGACTCCATTTAGGGGCACGGTTTAAATGTATACACTTGGAATGGTATTGTAGAAAGGATGGAGATGAGGTTAGCGGGGTGGAAGTGTATTTACCTTTCAATGGGAGGCCGTCTTACTCTCGTTAAATCCACAATCTAATCTCCCTATTTATTTTTTGTCATTGTTTCCTATTCCAATTGCAGTGGCAAATAGATTAAAGAAGATTCAAAGGGAATTTCTTTTGGCAGTGTTGGGGGAGGACATGAAATTTCATTTGGTTAATTGGGGTGTTGTTTGCTCTCCATGGGGGCCTAGGATTGAGGAGCCTTGTTTTGTTTAATAAGGCCTTATTGGACAAGTGGTTGTGGCGATTTGGAGTTGAGAGGGAGAGTTTTTGGAGAAAAATCATAGGGATGAAGTATGGTGTGATGGAGGGGAATTGGTGCTCGGTCAAAGGTCATGGTTCTTATGGAGTGAGTTTGTATAGAAATATCCGACGAGGATAAAGTGACTTTCGAGATATATTGATTTTTGTGATGAAAAATAGTAATAACATTAGATTTTTGGATGATTGTTGGTGTGGAGATCAACCGCTAAATGTGAGGTTTCATTGCATCCCATTGCTCTGGTGCCTTCTACTATAGTGCATAATGTATTAGCCATTCACAATTATAGTTACAGTTGGAATATTATTTTTGGGAGGGGTTTACAAGATTGGGAATTAGAGGATTATGCGTTGTTTTTTACTTCCTTGCATGAAGTGAAAATCCAAGTAGGAGAGGGTGATAGTAGCAAGGGGAGGTTGGCATAAGATGGTATTTTTTCAGTTCACACCTATTTTGGATCCCTTTTGGGACCTGTGTAGAGTTCTTTCCCTTAGAAGATGGTGTAACAATGCAAATTGCCTCCACAAGTGACATTTCTACCGTGGACGGCTATGAGGGGATAGACATTAATGGTGGATAATCTTCGAAAAAAAGATCTAGACGTATAGAGGACATGCTGCGGGCTTGGAAGAGAAAACTTCGTGATAAGGATTGCAAGCTTGTATGAGATCTTATCTCAAAATGCATTGTATGGTATGTGGAGAGAGGAACCGCCGCTGTTTTGAAGACCAAACATGGACGACAAAGCTGATTAGAGAATTGTTTTACATGACTTTGTACACCTAGTTTAATGTCCCGACTACTAATCTTATAGAAGGACCGTCTAATTTCATGTTGTTTCAATCTTGCTTAAATTGATAATACACTTCCCGTGTATTCTCTTTTTGATTAATTTTTTTTATAGGTAATCACGTAATTTTATAAATCAAAAGATAATACACGAGAAGTGCTTTAAACAAGATAGAAACAATAAGAAATTAGGCAACCTTTCTATCGGACTACTTGCAGCCTTAAACCAACTATACAAAGTCAAGTAAAACAACTCTTTAATCTATTCTGTCGTGCGTGTTTGAACTTCAAAGCAACGGCCGTTTCTTTTTCTCCACACACACCATACAATGCATCCTGGAATGATTACCTATAAAAAAAAATTGGGCTTTGAAGTGATAGTGCATAAAATTTCTTATATACTCCTCAATAGACAAGTTGGTTTGCTTTAGATTTTATCTTGCACAAGGGATAAATTGCACAAGCCACTAAAAAACTTGTGAATATAAGTTATTAATCTGAACTGCAATTTGAAGAAGTCTATAATCTCCTTGAATGCTAAATATATGGGCCTTAAAGATTGTTGAGGTGTCAATACAATCCATTTCACAGGCAGCAGCACATCAAACTCACGTAGGACAGATTAGGAAAGATTTTCAGATCATTGTAGGCAATGATGTAGATTACCTAGATAGTTGTTCTTAAGGTTTTAGGGCTTCCGGGGGATATTTCAGGCAGGGTTCACAGGAGAAATTGATTGAGCAATTAGGAGAAGTGAAATTCAATTAAATTGTACAATGGCCATTGTCAAATGGTATTTAAAATACTGCAATTGCAGCATCGCGATAGTTTTGTACTTATATTTTTACATTAGGTATAGAAGTATCTGTTTCTTTTTGGTTCAGAATTTGCACCTCTTTCAGACTAAGCCCCTCACAATTACACGGTCTATGAATTGACCAGTAAACTACTCGACAAGAGAGGTGACTTATCATTCTTTATATACCATATTGGACATTAACACATCAAAAAGAATAATCTATAAATATTTGAATACAGTCAGGCCCAAAATTAATTTAATTCCCCCTTTTTGCATCATTGTATCAAGATCCGAAGAAGTTAGCAGTACTAATGCACCTACCAAAAATATTACTTCAGCTTTATGGGAGTGTCCTCAACTAAGATTTTGATGGATTTTAAACGATTATAAATCCTAATGAATTTTGTGGATTTGAATAGATTTCCACAAATTCCATAAGAATCTCATCAAATAAAATTTCAAAAGATTTGGTTATATGTATTTTTAAGCTTGAAATTCATCCAAATCTTTTAAAATCCCTCTATTAATGAAATCTTTATAAA
>CAIGRH010183256.1:0-10625 GCA_903798295.1 Fraxinus nigra | reverse complement strand
AAAGAATAATTTCAGGTCAGCATGCACTTGTGCTGACCATTAAATTTTACAGAGATATTTAACTATAAATTGAAAATAAGTTTCCACATTTTATTTAAGAGTTTTTACATATAGCAAAGACAGAAGTTATTATGTTTAGTACGTGAAACTCAAAGCTTAAGTTCGGGGTGTCACAATTATATTTTCATGGTAAACGAAAAAGCTTGGTTTTGTCATACCACCTGACATTTTTTCGTCACATGTCCCGACACGTTACTAGATGTCAATCTGTGACGAATGATGTGAATTGGTGATAAATTAATTCACGTCGTAGGGAATCGTGATTGAAAATCTAATGGGTCACACACATAAAAGGAGAACTAGAAAAATGAGATTTACCAATTAATTTAATTAACAAGTGTTGGACGATTAATTAATTGGATTGCTTGTTAATATGCCCGAATTAATTAATTAATTCAATGACCAAATTTAATTAATTAGATATTGGACGGGCTTAGTTTAAGAGACAGGCTAAACTCACTTAGACTTATATTAATAAGTCATTAGGGTTTCAGAAAATAGAAGAAAACACAATTCATTATCTTACTAGCATAAGAAAAGAGAAACCGTAATTCTCTCATTCTTGTTCCCTGTATGAATTTCCATTTGAAATTGGACAACTGCGGATTGCAAATCGTGATTATTCACATTCCAAGATCAGCAAAGGAGTTTGCATAATCAACAAAATTATATTTTATATCACAGTTTCTTCCTAAATACAAAGAAGATCCTTGATGAGAATTAAAATTATTTCATTTTTCACTGTACATGTTTAAATAGATTTCCAACAAGACTTGCCTTGTTTAAGTCAGAAAACATTGAGAGTGCTATTGGGATAGGAGAAATAATTGGGACCAAGCTATAGAAGGAGCTCCCCACACTTTATCTTACTAATAAGGTTTAGATGGAGGATGAATATGAACATATTTCTAATTCTGGAGAATTAGAATAAGGCAATGTTCAAGGGATTGAGGAAGAACAACAAAACATACTAGACGACTATCAATTGACGAAAGATAGGACTAGAAGGGAGATAAGGGAACCATCTAGATTTAAATATTATCTTTCTCTTGTTGTACTTTCTTACCAAGATCTACTTTTCAAAAAAAAGCATAAATCTTATTTTTCAAGAGAATGTATCTTCTTCTTCTCCCCCACCCCCACCCCCACCCTAAAGAACCATCTTGACTTCATCTTTCATGGAATGGCACAGCCCAATGTTAGTGGTGACACCTCAAGCTAGCCTTCCATTCTTGCTTGTGTTGTCGCCAACGGTCCCCCACCACCTTCCTGCTAGATGATTCCTTCTTCAGTAGCTATGTCATCGAGTTGAACCGAGTCCAAAAAAAAAAAGGCGGGCTCCGCTCGAGCTTTTTTGGGTCTAAGTCGAGCTGAGCAAAGTCTGGCCAAAAAAATGAGGCTCGGCCCGAGCCTTAGCGAGTTGAGTCAAGCTCGGGCCGCCGGCTCGGGTTTTTGTTTGTTATTTTTTTTATATACAAAGGTAGCTTGGTGTCACAGCAAGCCTGAAAAGTCTGTTTTAAAAAAGTTATTTTTATTTTATTTTAATTTTTTTGTGGTGGACAAGCTAGCCCGGGCTCGAGCCGACGCCCCGAAATGGGGCTCGATGCAATCTGGCCCCGCTCGGGCTTTTTCGAGCCTAGCCTGAGCCGCCCGAGCTTTTTTGTCATCCCTATCTTTAGCACCAATATTTCGGCGGAGAATTCCCTCTTCATCAAGGCTTCTCAATTCACAACCTCCTTAGCTTTCCACTTCACCATCATCTACATAAAGGAAGCTTCCCACTTCACCACCATCCACATGGAGGATGCCATGAAGACTTCCTTCCACACCATGGTTACTTTTTTTATTATTTCGTGATTAGTTGGTAGCAACGGAGAAGATGTTGCATTTTCTGAGGTATTGAAATTACCAGAAGATGCCATTTTCCTTTTGGGGATCTTAAAGTCGATTCAGATTTTTTTTTTTTGGAAGAGTGTGAACCAATGTGTTCTACAAGGCGCACCTAGACGGCGTCAAGCACGGCGAAAATGCCAAGACAAGTGGCTCGACACCTCATTTAGCGGTCAACGACAATTGTTGACCGTTAATGTGTGCCTTGGCGAGCATAATCGCGCCATTATTATCTTCCTTTTTTAATTAGCTTTTAAAGTTTTTTTACAATTTTTTTAAAGTTAAACCTTAAAGATTGATTTAGATTTGAAACTTATTTTTTCGTTGGAAACTTTTGAAAATATATATAAAGTTTCTATAAATCTATTTTAGATATTCGATATGCATTATTTTTAATTTCGGAGGCATATTCTTAAAAAGCGTAAAAATGTGTTTTCTTATTTTAATTTTTAATCAATCAAAAATTACGCATAATTCATAGTTTGGCCTCTACACATCACCACACATTACTCCTTTTAGAATACTCGTGTAAACAAATTGAAAGCAAAACAATTCTTGCTTAATCTTCTTCCATTCGGCGTGTTTTGAAAATTCATTAACCCATTCACCATCTATGAATCCATGGAGGTGGCATCGACTAATTAGAATGTGGTTAATCTTAATTTTGATGATTAATTGACGGTATTTTGGATGGAAACCATTCAAATGGGTCTCACATGCAACAGTTAAAAAGGTAGGAGGGGACGACTGCAACAAATGAAATGTTTAGAGAGAAAGTTTGCTAGTGTTTTAAGGGTTTGGAGGTTTTGTTACAATTATCCCAAAAAGAAATTGAATAAATAATTGTTTATTATGATTCTTAATCAGTTTAGATGGTTTCAAATCAAAATGTCCATTCCGATAACTAATTTCATTATTGATGCCAAGAAAAAACATATAACTAAAAAGTCCTTTTTTTTCTTTCCATGAACATTCTGCTTGCAGCTTGCGTCTGTGTGATCATTTTGTCTTTCTAATATATGACAGTTTTGGTGTGTTGAACAATAAAAAATTCCGCGTGAGAGAAATGACCCAAAATCTCCTTGAAAATTCTTAACAGAGGTGTATCCAACTACTATTCTTCTATATAAATTTTAATGCCCGTTGTTTTAGCTTCCACACCTATGCAAATACAATCAGTGTTTCTTTCTTTATCTATATAAATGTATGTGTATGTAAAATAAGGTCCTTATACAAGGAGTTGCATACCTCTATCTCTGTGTAGGGGAGAGAGAGAGAGAGAGAGCAGTTAATCATTTGAATAATATATAGGATCTTATTTTCTCCATATAAACCTCCCGAACCATTACACATTTTTATCCCTTTTCTTGCTCCAGAGTCAATTTGTAAACTTATTTTTTTGGGAAAGAATCTGAATGGCAGTGATGAAGAAGAAGATGATGATGATGAAATGGCAAGACTATTTTTATTAAGTCGCTCACTTAAACTGTTGAACAACTTACTGTATTTGGGAGATAGAGGATACATTTATTCAATAAACTGTGGCATTACATAAGCATTTTACAAAGAAAACAGAAAACAAACTCCATGTATGATCACTCCTAAAAACTTGGCAAGAGGTCTAGACCAATTCAAATTAGTTTCAACACTAACATCTCACCCCAACAATTAGGGGATTATTAACAGAAAGTCAAATATAAAGTAGTAAATACAATTTAACCTTACTGCTTTAGCATATCCTCCCTTAAATTGAATTGCAAAAATGCAATCAATTTACTCTAACTTCAAACACATACCAAGCTTATCACGCAGCCTCAAGAACACATCTATTCTGAGAGGCTTTGCCATAATATTAGAAAGTTGTTCTTGTGTGCTGCAGTGCACCAGTTCAACAGTTCCCTTCTTTGTCAAGTCACGCAAAAAAAAAAATGAAATCTCACATCTATATGTTTGCTCCTACCATGCATGACTAGATTTTTTGGAAGTTTTATGGTCGAACTATTGTCACAATAAATTATTGTACACTTACTTTGAGTATGTTCTTCAACCAAATTCCTTGGCATGCACAATATACTGTTGCAATGAATTCGACCTCTGTAGTGGACCCACAACTGGTTGCTTCTTCAAAGACCATGAAATTGCTCCAGTTCCAAGTATGAAAGTGTATCCATAAGTGCTTTTCCTATCATCAATGTCTCTTGCATAATCACTATCAGCAAACCCCACCAGTTCTTCTTCTCCACCTTTTTATAAGCAATCCCCAGCTCAGTCGTTCCCTTCAGATATCCTAGGACTCTTTTGGCAGCTTGCAAGTGTATTTCAGTGGGCCTCTTGATATATCTACTAATCAAACAAATATAATACATCAAGTCCAGCCTTTTAGTAGTTAGGTACATGAGGCTGCCTATCATTTGCATGAGCATTGTTGTATCTATAGCAGCTCCTCCATTCTTTGACAATCTGAACCCTGTAATGATTGGATTATTCATCGAGTTGCTATTCAGCATTCCAAACCTCTCCAACACATCATATGCATATTCTGATTGATAAATATTCCATGTTGATTCTGTATGACTTCTACACCAAGGAAATACTTCATTTTGCTAAGATTAGACATAGCGAATTCCTTCTTCATTGACTCCTTAAATCTCACAAATATATCCTCATTGTTTCTAGTAAAAATCAAATCATCTACTTAAAGACTCATAATGAAAATTTTACCTCCATCTTCAATCTTCACAAACAATGTGTGCTCACAATAGCATTTCTCAAAGCCTACTTTAATGAAGTACCCTTCAATTGCTGTACCAAGCTCGGGGAGCTTGCTTGAGACCGTACAATGCTTTTCTAAGTTTGTAAACCTTGTGTTCTTCCCCCTTTCTTTGGAACCTTTGTGGTTGATCGACAAACACAGTCCCATTTAATTCTCCATGCAAGAATGAGCTTTTCTCGTCCAATTGATACACACACCCCAACCCTTTTGCGCCGCAAGGGTGAGAATCAGTCTGATAGTATCCCATCAGGCCACTGGAGCAAACACCTCATTGCAATCGATACCATGCTGCTACGAATAACCCTTTGCTATAAGGCGCCTTAAACTTGTCCACCTCACCCTTCTCATTAAACTTGGTTTTGTACACCCATTTCACCCCTATTTTCTTTGCTCCTTCTAGTAATGTTGTTAACTCCTAGGTCTCATTCTCTTCGATAGCTTTGATCTCCAATTTCATGGCTTCTCTCCACTTCAAACTCTTGATAGCTTCTTCAAAAGATACAGGGTCTTCAGAAGCAGAACATCACCAAATTTTCAATCTCATCTTCCTTTGATAAACATTCACTTGACACATAATCTTGCATCCAAGAAGGCTCTTTTCTGTTCCTCCCTTGAATTGGACTCAGAGAACCTTCTTCATTTTATTCACTGGATGGATAATGATACCTCCTCATTCTTCTACTTCTTTTACAACATTCACACCTTTTCAACTCCTCACTTACACCCAACAAGACACATTTCTCACTCTTATCATCCAACTTTGATCTTCGACTGTTTGGAATATGTACATGAGCAACACACCAAATACTCTAAAATAATGCACATTAGGTTTGTTACCACTGCAGGCCTCTTCAGGTGTTACCTCCTTCACAGTAGAGATTGGACACCGATTCAATATATGTATCGCCCAATTAATAGCTTCAGGCCAAAAATCCTTACGAATCTATTTCTCTGATAGCATGCTACGTACCATGTTCATGACGATGCATTTTTTCCTCTTTGCCACCTCGTTTTGTTGGGATGTGTAAGCTAGTAAGCTACCTAGCTATTCCATTTGCACTGCAAAACTAAAAAACTCCAACGAGGTGAATTCTCCACCTCTATCAGTATGTAGACATCAAATAAGATTACCAGTTTCCCTTTCAACGAGTGCCTTGAACTTCTTAAACTCATTAAATGCCTCAAACTTTTCTGACAAGAAATAAACCCCAAGTCTTCCTACTATAGTCATCAATAAAGTTGACTAAGTACCTTTTGTGACTATGTGATTCAGATTTGACGGGTCTATAGATATCGGCATGAACCAATTGAAGATGTTACGGCTTTCCATAGGTTCATCTTGGAAATTACTTCTCGGTGTTGCTTCCCCACCATGCAGTAAGAACACACCTTTGAAGGAGATTTGAGAATTGGTAGTCCTCTCACCATTTTCTTGTTGATGAGAGTTCTCAATCCCTTGAAACTGAGATGTCCAAATCTACAGTGCCACAAATGCGAGTTGTCTTCAGTCATAGTTTGAAAGCATGTTGTGGCTTGAGGGATCACTGAAGCCAACACAATGAACATCCTATTTGCTGACAATCTGGACTGCATAATTAATGCCCTCCTTGGATGATTTAGGTTGCACATCCCATTTTGAATTAGAATGGCAAAACCTTTTTCTTGCAGTTGGCCAATGCCCAAAAGATTATTCTTTAACTCAGGCGCAAAATAAACTTCGACGATTACCTGAGTCATGCCACCCACTTGAAGTCTGATATTTCCTTTCCCCATCACCATCATCTTTGAATTGTCTCCAAGCCTTACAGATTGCTTGAACCTTTCATCAAGATCTGAGAAAAATTCCTTAGTACCACACATGTGGTTGCTGCACTAAGAATCTAAAAACCACACATTCTCCCTTGTTAAGTTGTTCATCTTAACATAAGACATTAATAGCATCTCCTCGTCTTCATCCAACTCAGCATAGTTTGCACCGTTCCCCAAACTAGGGCATTCATATTGAAAGTAACCTAATTTTTGACAGTTGAAGCATTCCACAAGAGCTTTATTGAAAGGCTGCCTACCCCTGCTTTGACCTCTTCCTCTAAAACTTCCACGAGCTCTTCCTCTCCCTTCAACTTTGTATTCATCTCTTCCCCTATCTTTCTCTAAATTGGTGATGTTTTAAAACATGCTCTTCCTCATTCTGTCCGTGCATCCTCTATTTGTTGACTAACAGGCTGTTCTGAAGCTCATCTATGGTCGTGGTCGAGAGGTCATTGGACTCTTCTATCGAACACACAACATAATTGAACATTGAGAGTCATCGATCTCAAGATTTTCTCAATGATCACACTCTGCTCCATTTTTTCTCCATGTGCTTTCATCTTATTTGCGATGGTCACTTTCTTGGCAAAGTATTCATCATCTTTTTCACCCTCCTTCATTCCAAGAATCTCAAACTCCCTTCTCAAAGCCTGTAGCTGAGCACGTTTCACCTTCGTAGAGCCTTGATATTTTAGTCACATCGAATATCAGATGGCCTTCGTAGTCTCATTATTGAGAATGGTCTCAATAATAGTTCTATATATAGCTTGGAATAGATAGTTCTTGGCCTTTAAATCTTTCAGTTTTAGATCTGCGATGGTCTTATGCTGAGCCTCTGTTGCCCCTTCTGCTGCTACAGGTATCTTGTTCTCTATCAAGTCCCAATACCCCTTCAATCTGAGTAAATTCTCCATGAGCATCCCAATGATCGTAATGACCATCGAACCATGGAATTGTTGGCTGAATAAAGCTCTTATTCTCCGTCGCCATGATTCTCTGACTTCTCTCTCCATTCCTTAAGAAACTACAGTTTCTCAGAACACTCAATCAGGCCCATGTGATGGTGGCTCTGATACCATTGTTAAGTCACTTAAACTGTTGAATAACTTATTGTATTTGGGAGATAGAGGATACATTTATTTAATCAGCGGTGGCTTTATATAAGCCTTTTACAAAGAAAACAGAAAACAAACTCCACATTGAACACTCCTAAAAACGTGGCAAGAGGTCTAGACCAATTCAAAATACTAATCAGCACTAACATCTCACCCCAACAATTAGGGGATTATTAACAGAAAGTCAAATATAAAGAAGTAAATACAATTAAACCTTAATGCTTCAACAATTTTCCGAGGTGTTTTGGGGTTGAGAACCCCAATCCAAAGCCAACAAAGGCCGTCTCAAAACAATCTTCATTTAAGAGGATTTCGTTATTGAATTTTAGCAGTCCCACACTTTTTAAAGATCTATCAATTTCTCTAGCATGCTCTAATCTTCGCGTGTTTACTCTTCAAGAGCTGAAACTGATTACACAAAACTTCTCATCAAGCAATTTTCTTGGCAAGGGAGGGTTCTGTCCTATTCACAAAGGGTTTGTTGATGACAAGCTAAGGCCCGATTTGAAGGCTCAGCCTGTGGCCATCAAACTCCTTGATTTGGATGGCATACAAGGTCATAGAGAATGGCTGGTGAGTTTTTTTGTTCTAATTTACACACATAACCTGATTTCTATTAAATTGTGATTCATCTAAAGTATATATTTGTTCAATAGACTGATGTAATCTTTCTAGGACAATTGAGACATCCACATTTGGTAAAATTGATTGGATACTGTTGTGAAGAAGAACACAGGGTTCTGGTATATGAGTACATGCAGTGAGGCAGCCTCGAGAATCAAATATTTAAAAGTTCGTTCTCTCTTTAGACAATATTTTTATATCATACTCAATATTGTATCAAATATGTCCAATTATTGGTATTCAACTCTTATCAAGTGTCTGAAGAAAGGGATTAATTTAATCAGAAAGTACATAGAAAAAAGTGAACAATATATTTGTTTTCTGAAAAAAGCCACACGTACATGCGCAACACCTGATTGGAACTATTTTTCTTTTTTTGACTTCTAGTGAAATTTTTCCAAGTGTCATTTGTGAAAAAAAAAATCCTCAGCACTTGTACGTGTATCATTGCCCTTGTTTTGTTCGTAGTTGACATTGGATATATATTAAATATTAAAAAAGTAATAATCAATTGTGAATTGTATCAAATTTATATTTTTTTTAATAACAAAATAATCTGCAGGATATTCGGTTTTGCTTCCATGGTCGACAAGAACTAAAATTGCTCTCGGAGCTGCAAAAGGGCTTGCCTTCCTCCATGAAGCTGAGAAATCTATCATATGAGACTTCAAAGCTTCCAATATTTTGCTAGATTCGGTATGTATGTGTATATTTATGTGTGTATATGATTAAAAACTTGATCCGATAAACTGGTCTGGGTCTTCTTAACAAGGATTACATTGCTAAACCTATCAGATTTTGGGTTCGCAAAGGACAGTCAAGAAGGCAATGACACACATGTTTCAACGCAGGTTATGGGGACGCATGGTTATGTAGCCCCCAAGTACATTATGACAGGTCACTTGATAGTAGCAAACGATGTATACAGTTTTGGAGTATTACTATTGGAGCTCCTAACAGGCAGAAAATCAGTAGACAAAACCCGTTCTCACATAGAACAGAACCTGGCGGAATGGGCTAGGCCTATGCTGAAGAATCGTAGAAAGTTTAGCCGGATAATGGATCCAAGACTGGAAGAGCCATTGAAAGATCTTGATCACAATGTTCCAATCGGCACATTTGTCTTTGCGATTTCAATTGGCAACTGACAAAAAGAAAGTAAACAACATGAGATATCAAAGAAAGAGAATGGTCACCATGATCAAAGACAAACTCCATGAAGGCCATAAACATCGGACTAAATCTGCAGCCGTATAGAAGTTCATGATGCGAAACATCACTTAAATACAAGGGTGAATTTATTTTGTAAGGAATTCTTCTACATAAGGAGAATATAATAGCGTTGGAGTGGAGTCACGAGCATGATTATAGGTGGTAAAAGGTCATATTGCACATCTCCTATCTTATGTACCTATTGAGAAAAGCTAATGTGTCACCTCACATCAACTTTACATATTAAAATAATCGAAATCAAAAATTGTATATAGATTTTTAGACAATGATCATTTTTTGTTTTGGATTTTATCTATGTACCTATCTATGTAGCTGGTAAAATTCATCTACACTCCATGAAATTTCAATTGGGTCAATAAATTTTAGTTTTTCTCGACTGGATCAATAGATTAAAAATATACTTTCCAAATCATCACTCTTTGACGTTCCATCCTCAATAGTCTTCTAAACTAACAAAAATTCCTTAGCAGGAAATTATTTCGTAATTGATCTTTTACTTAATCACTAAGTGACACCTTGGAAACAAAAATAGTGATGGGGTTATTGAAATGTCTTAAAAATAAAATGTTAAAAGTTGTATTTTGTATTTTAAAACTTTTATGCTATGGTGCAGTAGTAAGTTGGTATGCCGCCACATATTATGTGGCGGAAGGTTCGTTGTAATATGATTGCTAATTAAGAATTTTTCATCAATTTGTAAGACATAACGTAATAGATTGTGAAATTTGAAACCAAACTGAAAATTAGTGTCCCAATTGAGACAAAGTTTAGTACCTAATTGAAACTTGGGTAAACGTTTAATGACCATAGATGAAATTTTCTATAATATTGGTAAGAAATTAGATTTGAGAAATGTGACTACCTATTGATAGCATGACATTGTAGACCATCTATGCTTTGCGTGGACAAAATTGAGGGGAACAACTACATTCTGATTCTGCAACCTTCAAGTCGTAGTATTATAGTACTCTACTTTTAACTTGAAAAACTACATTCTGACTCTTAGTAATGGAAATTCTCTCCCAACATTAAAAGATCGTGTGCCACATATATGACCAGATATTCAGAGGATAAAACGACATACCACTTTGTATAACCTTCCAGTAAAGATGACATCTATC
>CAIGRH010183242.1:0-13952 GCA_903798295.1 Fraxinus nigra | reverse complement strand
GAAGCGATGAATCCATATTCTTGTATTCGAAGTCGGTAATTTACTAATTTATCTTCTCAAATCAGATTTCGGTAAGTCGAATGATATTTCGATTTCACGCAAATTAACGGCATGTTCTTGATTAATATAATATGCACATTATCGGTGTAATATCTCCAACATGTTACATATATACATAGAAAAGCCAAGGAAATTGCTCTAAAAACGTGGTCTAGCTCATTAACCTTCATCTGCAGTTTGTCCGAGGAGACTACAAATTTGTTTGCTCCAAGAAGAAGCTTCTTCTTCGATACATCACGAAATAAGGAATTCAAACGTAAACCTTATGAATACAATTTTTGGAATCCACCAAATTATGGGAAAATAAAAAAAAAAATTATTAATGTAAGATGCCCCAAAACGAATAATTTATCTTTTATTTATAAGGGTTTACATGAAAACCTAATTTAAAAGAACGAAAATTGAAAAAGATTTGAAATAAACTATGACAAAAATAGCACTAAAAGTTTAAAAGCAATTTTCAAAACCTAAACGAATTAAGATGGCTAAAATCCATCATGTGTTAAGGAGAAGCGAATAGTTGAGTCCGACTCATTGTTTTCTTTTCGAAAAGGTATTATGGATCCAAATCGAAGATCGAACGTCAAATATACCGTTTAACTATTTTTACTCTTTTTCCTTTTTGGAGCAACTGTTCTTCAATCCATTCAACATGTGTTCTACATCATTCTTTCTTGGATATACTTTTGCTAAAAAACTTTACCTTCAATCCAAAAGCCTTCGCGAGCTTTACTGCCAAGCGACATAGTCCACCTAGCCCAATCACCCCCATGAAGACTTTCCTAGTTTATTCAATTTATGCCTCGTCATGGGAGTGGGCCGTTATACTAGCACAGAGCAAAGATTCTAGTGGGTAACTGATAGATCCAATTAGTATCGACAATGAAGAATGGAAAGGAAACATGATTTGATTTGTATTAATTGAATGAAAAGTTACAATTGAAAATGGAAATCATAAGAGGCCATTTGAGATGGCCATACTCTCCTAATACTACTTCTCTCACAGTCTTTTTGCATGCCAGACTCATTGCCATTATTCAATTTATAAACCCTCGATAACTAGCTCTCCATGCTCAACAGAATTTGTTACCCTCTCCTACCCTTTTGATCTTTCTAGAATAGGTATATTTGATTGGGGGCCTATCAATTACCCCTCCCAATTTAGTCACCTTGTTCTCAAGGTGGAAGGAAGGAAATTGTTGATTAATGAGACCGAAAGACTCCTAGGTTGCTTCCAAGGGTGATAACCGACCTATTTAATCTGCACACCCATCCTGTTATCATTGCCCAAATGTGCAGTGCGCATTCCCAATGCAAATTCTTGTTCCACTTTTAACTCCCAATTAGCCCCCAAGTGTTGTGGTAAAGGAGAAAATGAATGTAATTTCCCCATAGTCTTTTGGAGTTGAGAAACATGAAAAACAGGATGAATTTAGGATTCAGGGGGTAGTTTCAATCTGTAAGCCACTGGTCCCAACTTTGCTAGTACTTCAAAAAGCCCATAGTACCGGGGGGGCGAGCTTCTCGTTATAACGGTGTGGCAATGATTTACGATGGTAGGGTCACATTTTTAAATAGACTAACTTCCCAGCGACAAACTTTACAGCCCTCCTATGTTGGTCAATCCCGGCTTCTATCTTTTGCTGAGCCCTTTGTAAATGCAGCTTCAGCTCCTCCAATACTTGGTCCTGTTCCAGCATCTGATGATCTAGTAAAGAGACAGTTGTGGATCCCTTCTCAAAACGGATTTATGGAGGTTGATCTCGTCCATATAATACTCAAAATGGGGTTAATTGAGTAGACACATGGAATGAAGTGTTGTAAGAGAGTTAAGCCCAAGAAAGAAAACGAAACCACACTTTAGGTCTACCTGAAGTGAAGCAACACAGATATGTCTCAATACCCCTGTTCACTACCTCTATTTGATCATCGATTTGCAGGTGATATGCCGAACTAAGCCTCAGTTTGGTGCCTTGTAATCGAAAATACTTGCTCCAAAATTTGCTAACAAATACCTTGTCATGATCAGAGATTATCGAACGCGGCATACCGTGCAATCAAACTATTTCCTTAATAAAATTGCAGCCACAAATAATGCTAAGAATGGGCGTTTAAGGCCCATGAAGTGGCCATACTTACTGAGGCAATCCACAACTACCGAGATTGAGTCAAAACCTTCTGACCTCGACAGTCCCCCAATAAAATCCATGGATATATCATCCCAAACTTTCTCCAGCATAGGTAATGGCTGAAGTAACCCTACAGGTGTGAGAGTTGAATACTTGTTCTATTGACAGGTTGCACAAGCTACTACATAAGCTCGGATGTCCTTTTTCATACCCGTCCAATACAATGTTTCAGCCACCCTCTTGTATGTTTTAAAAAAGCCCCCATGGCCCCAAAATTTGCTATCGTGGCCCTCTTGCAATGCCAATAACACAAACAAAGAATCTTTGGGTAATGCGAGTTTATCCCGATATAACATAGCGCTTCGCACCAAAGCAAATTCGAGGCACGACTTTGGATCCTTCCGTAATGCTGTGAGAATCTGGCTAAATTTTGGGCCCTCTTCCACTGCTTTCAACAATTCCTTCTTATGTAACACACACAACATACTCAATGTAGTCAGAGCTATTGCTAACTCAATGTGGGATAAGGCGTCAGCTGCCTTATTTTCTAACCTCGACTTGTATTCAATATCGAAATCAAATCCTAGAAGCTTGGTCAACCACTTATGATATTCCATATTCACCAGTCGCTGCTCCAAGAATTTGAGGCTCTTTTGATTAGTTCGGACTATGAATCGCCTCCCAATTAAGTAGTGCATCCACTTTTGCACGGCCAATACAATTGCTATCAACTCCATTTCATAAATGGACTTGTTACGGGCTTAAGGTGGAAGAACTTGGCTGAAATAAACAATGGACCTTTGATGTTGCATCAAAATTGTCCACAAACCATGTCCGAATGCTTCGGTTTCAATCACAAACGACTTTGAAAAACTTGGACGTCATAACACTGGTACCAAAGCCATAGCCTCCTTTAAATGTGCAAAGGCAGTCTCGGCCTTGTCAGTCCACCTGAAATTGTCTTTTTTAGCTGTTGTGTTAGTGCCACGCTATCCTCCCATAGGCTTCTACGAAATTCCTGTAATACCCAGTTAGGCCAAGGAATCCCCGTAGCTCCTTAAGCGATTTTGGTCGTGGTTACGCTATCATCGCAACCACTTTAGAGGTATCAGCAGCTACCATTTTTTCTAAAATTATGTGACCAATGTACTCCAGTTCTGTTTGAGTAAACAAGCATTTTTTGTTGGCAAATAGATGGTTATCTACTAACCATTGCAATACCCAACTCAAATCTTCTCGATGTTCCTCCATCGTTCGACTATAAACTAAAGTGTCATCGAAGAAGACTAACACAAATCTTCGGAGGTGTTTTATGAATATATCATCAATCAATGACAGGAAGGTTACGGGTGCATTTTTAAGGCCGAACGGCAGGACTAGGAATTCATAGTGGCCCTCGTGAGTTCGAAATGCAGTTTTTGAAATATCTCAAGTTTTCACCTTGATTTGATGATACCATGATTTCAGATCAATTTTTGAAAAAATGGTCGACCCATGGAGCTCGTCCAACAACTCATCGATTGTCAAGATTGAAAATTTGTCTGAATTAATTACTTTGTTCACCGCCTGATAGTCCACGTAGAGCCTCCAACTCCCGTCTTTTTTCTTTACTAGGAGCACTGGACTTGAAAATGGGCTCGTACTATGCTGAATGACTCTTGCGGCAAACATGTCATATACTAACTTTTCAATCTCATTTTTCTGAAAATGAAAGTATCTGTACGGTCTCACGTTAATAGGGCCTACTCCTGACTGTAATTTCATGGCATGGTCATGTCCCCGTTGAGGAGGCAACTGACTGCTATTCTCGAACACCATCGAAAATTCCTTCAGCACAACAGCAATGATCTCGAGTGGCTCCGATGATCCTCTTTCAATCCCGACGTTGATTTGTCCTAATTTTAGTAATAGGCCTTCCACTTACTCTTGGAATTCCTTTAACATGGTTTTTAATAAGACATGTGTTTTATTGAGACTCAAGTCCCCTTGGAGAGTCACTATGGTTCTCACCGTGTTGAAAGTCATCGTCAACATATTCTAGTCCACTTGCATCTTCCCCAATTTCTGTAGCCATTACATCCCCAATATCACACCTGAGCTTCCTAACTCCAAAGGTAAGAAGTCCTCCACTACTGACATACTTTGTAACCTCAGGGGTATATGTCTACTTATTCCTTTCCCTTTAATCGTCAGGCCTGTGCCCATAATCACTCCGTACCCGAAGGTACCCGATAGAGGGAAACCTACCTGTTGGACAATTTCGACATTGATGAAATTATGGGATGCTCCACTATCAATAAGGACCAAAACTTCCAGTTGGCCAATCATCCCTTTTAACTTCATAGTTCTTGGCATTGTGAGTCCCACAATGGAGTTAATAGATAGCTCAATGGCCTGATTCGCCTCACCCATTTCCAATTCATCATCCCCAGTCGCGGCCATGTTGTCTCTTCATTGGTTGTGCCTTCGAATTGCGGAGCTTCCTCCATTTCTCGGATTACTAGGACTTGGAGCTCCTTATTCTTACAGTGGTGGCCCATCGCGAACTTCTCATCGCAATGTTAGCACAAGCCCCTTTCACTCTTTGTTTATATCTCGACATCTGCGAGTCGCTTGAAGGGAATATGTTGCTTTTGGAATGACCCAGGGCTTACTATATGGGTTGGGATTATATTGAGGGGGATAGTAGGTTTAAGAGTTTGGTTAAAGCTTTGGGATGGGCTTCGATTAGAGAAAGCACTAGGTTCGGGTTTTGGTGGGCCTAAGCTCTCTTGGCCTACTTTGGTAACCCAATTCCTCTTCTCCACAATTTGGGCAATTTCCATAATTTGTTCCAGTCCAATCGGTCTGTGTAGTTGGATCTCTGTCCTCAACTCCGGATTTAACCATTTATGAAGAACCCTTCCAATACTTCATCTGATAAGCTGTTCAGAGGTGCCGCTAGCATTTCAAACTGTAGATGATAACCCCTAACAGTGGACGCTTGTCGGATTGCCAAAAAGTGTGTACACAGCGTTCCTTTAGCCCTATCAATCACCATCATATCCAATCGTCTTATGCATGATTCTCCCTTCAATTTATCATGGTGCCATCTCCTTCATACTGAGTTCCAGTTGGCCTAGGATAGGTAAGCCCAGATTCTGCAGATGACGCTGGTTTCTTCTCTGTCACTATTTTCTTTTCTTTGCTGTCCCTATTTTGATTTGACCAGTTCTATAGTAGAATATCCACTTTCTCCATCATGCCGGAATGCATCGAATGGAACTCTGATCATAATGCATCTAACAGAGTTTGAAGCTTTTGATGATTGATGTCCACCTTTTGCTCCGACACACTAACTCGATCCGCCAGTGTCGTGATTTAATTGATGTTCTGATACCAATTTGATAGATCTAATTAGTATCGACAATGAAGAATGGAAAGAAAACATAAATTGATTTGTATTAATTGAATGAAACGTTACAGCTGAAAATGGAAATCATAAGAGGCAATTCGAGAGGGCCATACTCTCCTAATACTACTCTCACAGTCTTTTTGCATTCCCATACTCCTTGCCATTATTCTATTTATAACTCCCTCGATAACTACTTTCCTTGCTCAACAAAATTTGTTACCCTTTCCCGCCCTGATCCTTCTAGAATAGGTGTATTTGATTGTGGGCTTATCAATAACTTTCGATTATCCTGAAGAAATTAATAAAAATCTCGTTCCTAAAATATGCTTAAAAAATGTAACTAGAATATCCATCCCCAGTGATAGTATCATCCACTTCTATCTAATAAAATGTAAAGACTGCTCCAATAGAGAATTGGAATCCTTTATCACGATATTGACACACTCTACAAGAATTAACATATGTGTTCCAACTCCAACAATCTCGTATCTATTAGCCAGAGGAACCATAAATTAGTTAGAAATAAGAGTCTGAATGCAAGTTGGCATTGATCATCTGCTTTACATTAATTGATGCATAGCTTTTATATTGGTAATAAAGGATAGTTTGAATGCACAAATTCCCAGACAACACCAGCACAACAAACTCCACAATATAAGATGTTTAGTGAAACTGAAACATCATCGTCATTTGCTGCAACCATGTAGACTAAAGGAAAGATCTGATGAGATCATATTTGCTAAAAGGAGAAATTTATCTCATCAATTGGTGGAATTGATATGCAAGGAAGATTCGCTTACCATTTCTATTTTTTGAACTGCAATAGAACAAGAAGCTTTGGCTAGGTTTAATGATTGACTTTGCTTGGCCAACAAAAGTTCTGGTAATCCAAACTCAGAAATTTTAGGTGTCAAAAACTCTTCCAAATCTATTTTTTGAGGCTTCAAATCACGGTGGATTTTCTGCGTCCTGCATTCTTTATGCAAACATGTTAGACTTCTTGCAATTGCACCACTTGGTTCCAAATTCCAATGAGGTCGGGAATCCCAAAGAAAAGGGTGGCTAAAGATCCCTTACTTGAGTATTCATATACCAAAAGCCGATTTTCTCCTTTATCACAATAACTTAGTAAAGTGACTAAATTCTTGTGATGAGTCCATCGAATTGCATTACTTCTATTTTGAGTACTTTTACGCCATGTGGTTCAACTTTATTCAGCATCTAAACATCAGTATATCTCTTCAAAATTGATGGAGCAACATCTTTTTAGACCATCGAAAAGCTCCCTAGCATAGTTGATGCTTGAAAGATCTCAATTGCCTCATCTAGTTCTTGTGTATATACTTTCTCAATTGAATCCGACCAGAAATTTAGAATCTTCTTGTGATATACAAAGAAAATGGTAAGAAGAAAATTAAAAAACACAGAAGTACCAAGTAGAAGTGATCTAACAAGCATTAAAGTAGATTGATCTTTACATTTGGGACAGACTGTTATGAAGTATAGATCGCACAAATTAATAAACAAAAACAAGATTTAAAAGAAAGCAAACAAGAAATTCGTAGATGAACCAAATATTTTATTAATAACAACCAATTGAGAGAAAATACAACTTTCAACAACTTTTACAATATACTAAACTGAATGAATAGTCTACTATTTATAGGGTCTAGAAATATCACAAAGATGGAATCAAGATAAAGAGAAATCACGTGGAATAAAGGAAATAATATTTTTCCAATACAATACATGAAATAAAAGGAAATTGTTAAGCCTCATTTTCGAAGCACAAGGAAAAGGTGCCACGTGGTAGACTGTGAGCCACGTGGAAAGTCAACAAGAAAGTCGGATAAAGGCCCATGGGGTCAAAATATAAAGGATACAAATAAGGCTGAAGTCCTTGCATTGCAAGCCGATGCACTCTCTCAAAGACAAGGTGCGTGTTGAAGTCAAGGTACATGCTGAGGTATTGCCACAAGGAAGAGCACTATAACCTTGGACCGAACCACTGCCTAAGGAAACAAAGAAAGGAGTTGAAGCCCCCCACTTGGAGAGCCACCTCAAAGATCCTTTCGAGGTTCCCAACTCCTCCGAAGTTCATGAAGCCGACGTTGTCTCTCGTGATAGATTTGAAGATCTTTTAGAAGTGATTGATGTAACGTCTGTAATAAAGTTTTGTCAGTGTGTCAGCCTATTGTGTAGAATGACTGACCCCTTGTCAATATATTTATTGCATGAATGAACAATGATGTGACGTCCTAACAGATGAGATGAGACCACGTGGTTCTGATCTAATGGTCACCACCTCTGCCAAGACAGTATAAATAGGTTCTTTTTGTAATGAAAAGGGGGTTGGCTCCTTTACAATCAAAAAATCAAACACATACCAACGAAAAATTCATGGGAAATTCATAAGGAAATACTTAGCAAGTTTCTCATCAACATTTCTTTACATATTTNAATGACTGACCCCTTGTCAATATATTTATTGCATGAATGAACAATGATGTGACGTCCTAACAGATGAGATGAGACCACGTGGTTCTGATCTAATGGTCACCACCTCTGCCAAGACAGTATAAATAGGTTCTTTTTGTAATGAAAAGGGGGTTGGCTCCTTTACAATCAAAAAATCAAACACATACCAACGAAAAATTCATGGGAAATTCATAAGGAAATACTTAGCAAGTTTCTCATCAACATTTCTTTACATATTTGTTGAATACAAATTCTAATATTATACATTGTGAATTTCCTACAAATTATTCATTCAATCTAGCCTTCCATACATTCCTTCAAACAACGAGAGCAGAATATTCTATATTATCTTGGTTTGGTGATATTTGATAGCGCAGTTACCGTTAAATCTTATCGCTAGAAAGTTCCTCCCCCGTCCTTTCAAATTTGGCTACCGTTTTTGTTCTGGTAGAAACGCATTGGATCCATACTCGACGTGGCAAGAGTGTGCCCAACATCTGTTGAGCTTATTTTTTGGGGTCAACAGATTAGCACCGTCTGTGGGAAGCTTTACATTTAACTACAAGTACGCGTGGAGAAAAGGCCAGGCTATATTTTTTTTAAGGTTGGCGAAAGAAACTTCATATTAAGTATTTGAGACACGAGTTCAACGGACGAAAATGTCCTAAGAAGAACGAGGGAATACCCTGAAGAAGGGGAACCTTTGCATGCTGCCCATGCAGTCCGCCCACGACCTCAAATGCGTAGAAGAGGAGGTTCCAGAGATGGAAACAGGGTCACAACCAAGCTTACTCGGGAAATGGCTACAGTGGCTGCCAACATGAGAAGTATCACTTAATAGAACCTAGCCATGCAAGAAATGCCGATGAACATGCAAGGGCAAGGAGGCTATCAGGCTCCTCAGTATACCGCCCCGAGGATGTATTCACCGAAGCCCCAGCATTTTACCAAGGAGAAAATGAGGTCCAGAGTCAAGAAGCTGAGCATCATTATAGCGAAATGAGAGCTCTTTGGGAGAGAGAGATTGATGATTCATCGACTAATTATGCTGCAGAAATACCTTCTGAAATTCCATTCAGTTTTTCTTCGAATTATGAACTAGAAGATAGGCCCCAAAGGTCTGCAAATGTTTTTGATAAGATAGGACCATAGGCACCTAGAAATAGGCATACCTGTCCTCCTTCAATGCCTAGGACTAGAAAACAGAAATCTCATCCAAACGAGGACCAACCCATATACCATGGAGAGCCTCCGGTCCAACCCCCTAGAAATAGGCGCGAGAGACGAGACCAGGGTAGGAATGAAGCAGGAACCTTCCAGTTACCTCTCCAAGCTTTCAAAAGGGAAGATGATGATTCAAATAGGCCACAAAGATCCTGTGATCAAGATGACGACGACGAACATTCTCCTTTCTCCGAAGCTATAAGAAATGCTCCCATGCTAAACCACTTCACACTTCCTAAAATCCCGAAATATGACCGGAGAGGTGATCCCGCGAAACATATGAACAATTACAAGACTCACATGAATTTAAAATGGGCCACCCCAGCAATGAAATGTAGAGCCTTCCACTTGGTACACTAGGCTACCAGAGGGGAGCATCAGAAGTTGGCCTGAGTTCAAGAAAGCTTTTTTAAAACGCTTCACAACCAACAAGGAAGATGAAAGACCCATCCAAAGATTGCAAGATATGAGACAACAACAAGGTGAGTCCTTGAAAAATTTCATTTCACGCTTCACCGAGGAGATGATGTACTGCATACAAGTCACGGATAGGAAAGCCTTAACTGCCCTCAGAGGAGGATTAGACATGAAATCTCTTTTCTGGAGAGATGTACAAAACAAAGATCCTGCCACTTACGATGCCTTGTTAGAAATGATAAGGTAAGAAATCCTCAATGAAGAGTTAAAAAACTATAGAAATAGGCCATCCAGGGCCTATCGCCTCCACAAATGCAAAGGAGAAGAGGTCCTATCTCTCATTTAATGGATAGATAGGCCCCAATGAACCATGGACAAAAACTGGCTGCTACCACACTCAATGAGATAGCAACCTTAGCCTATGAGAAAGTCAATCCTAGTGTTAGAATGCATCAGTGTCGACCCAACTTGAGACGCCCACCAAGAGAGCGAGGTAGGGGACGAAGTGCTGAACCTAGAAATATGAACGAAGCACCGTAGTATTGCTCTTATCATCAGTCCTATGGACATCAGACAGAAAATTGTCGGGACGCTGCAAGATGTCCTTTAAACAACGTTCCAAATAGGCAGGCTTAGCCTTCTCGGAACAACGAACAATGTCGACCCAATCGAAACAACCCTCCAAGAGGAAAGGAAAACGACATCGAGAGACTCAGAGAGGGTCAGAGACAAAGGCGAGGTCTCCTACCAAACAATGAACAAGAGCCCATCTGAAGAATTGACACAATTATCGGTGGCCCTTATGTGGGAGGAGATTCAAGAAATTCTCAAAAGAACTACGCCAAAGAGGCAAGCGATCCGGCCATGACAGTTACATAGTGAACCAATCTCCGAATGGAAGAGCGATTCCACCAATCACTTACACATGAGGATATGGTTGGAGTACATTATCCACACTACGACACCTCAGTAATAAGGGCAGTCATGGCTCGCAACTTCCTAAAAAAATGTTGGTGGATAATGGAAGCTCGGTCGACGTCATATTTGGTACTACATTCGACAAAATGAATGTGGACCATGAACTAACTCCAATGAACTCCCCCTTGTATGGCTTCACGGGAGATAGTATTATCCTAAGAGGTAAAATCACTCTGGCAATAGAGATAGGGATAGAACCGTTGATTGTGCGCCATTACATGGAATTCCTTATAGTTGATAACCGATCTGCCTACCACGGTGTGCTAGGAAGACTTGCCTTGAAAGAACTATGGGCTGTTACCTCAATTCATCACTTGTGATTGAAATTCCCAACTGAGAAAGGCATTACCACGGTTCGGGGTGATCAGAGATGAGCAAAGGAATGTTACTCCAATTCTTTAAGGAAAGCAGAACCAAGGACACATGTCATATTTGCTGACGTTGATATGGATGACCTCCCTAAACAAGGGGCTCTTCCTAAACAAGGGGAATACGTCCTCATGATCGAAGCTACTGAGGAATGAGGTATATTCGGAGCAACACAAGCCCCTGAACAAGCAAAGGCTACTGGAAATCCGCTAACCTTGACGAGCTGGACCCTCGCATTAGCCTCAAACGGCCCTAATGGAAGAATTGGGAATCTTCCCAGCTGACCTTATGGACCCAATGAAATGTTTGTAGGTAGGGAGCAATTTGCCCCTAGAAATGAAGAAGAGGTTGAAAGATTTCCTATTTAGAAACCTAGATGTGTTCGCCTGGAAACACAACGACATGATCGGTATGGATCCCAAGGTCAGTTGCCACCACTTGAACATCAAACCAGGAGCTACAGCTTATAGGCAGGGCTCTTAACCCGAAAAGGTATGAGGCTCTTAAAGACGAGGTAATGAAGTTGATTGAAAATGATTTTATTAGAGAATCTGTGTATCCAACCTAGTTCTGGTGAAGAAGCACAACGGGAAGTGGAGGGTGTGCATTGACTTTTCAAACTTGAACCAGGCCTGTCCTAAGGACAGCTTCCCACTTCCCAGGATAGACCAGCTAGTGGACTTAACTGCTGGACACCAGCTCCTTAGGTTCATGGATGCCTATTTTGGGTACAACCAAATCCCTATGTTTCCACCGGATGAAAAACACACCTCTTTCATCACAGACAAAGGACTCTACTGCTACAAGGCAATGCCCTTCGATTGAAAAATACCGGGGTAACATACTAAAGGTTGGTTAACAAAATGTTTGTTGACCTTATTGGTAAGACAATGAAGGTCTATGTGGATGACATGCTGTTAAAAAGTCTGGAGGCGGTAGATCACATTGCACACCTTAATGAGACATTTCAAATTATGCGAAGGTATCGAATGAAACTCAATCCTTTAAAATGCACCTTTGGGGTGTTATCTAGCAAGTTCCTTGGTTACATTGTTAACCAACGAGGCATTGAAGCAAACCCTGAAAAGGTTAGAGCTTTAATTGAAATGAGGTCTCCCCAGAAGCCAAAAGAGGTGCAGAGCCTCACTGGACGAGTCGCAACCTTCAACCGTTTCATCAAAGGCAATTGACAAATGTCTGCCGTTCTTTAAAGTCCTCAAAGGAGGGAACAAGTTCCAATGGATGGAAGAATGCGAGCAGGTTCTGCAGGAGCTGAAGAAGCACATTGGTCAGGTGCATCTTCTCTCCAAACCAAAAAACCATGAGGTACTATACCTATACTTAGTAGTGACGTCGAAAGCTTTGAGTTCAGTACTGATAAAGGAAGAAGACAGCCATCAGCTGCTAGTATATTATGTCGCAAGGCACTCCTTGCAGTAAAAACCCGATATCCCGACATGGAAAAGTTAGCCCTCGCTTTGGTGACAGCCTCAAGGAAACTTATGCCATACTTCCAGTCTTATAGCATCCATGTCTTGACAAACTACCATCTCAAGCAAGTGTTCCAGAAACCTGATACTTTGGGGAGATTGCTTATATGGGCCGTAGAGCTTAGCGAATTCGACATCACATACAAACCAATGGCAGCCATCAAAGGGTAGGCTTTAGCTGACTTTGGAACAGAATTCTCGAACAAGAAATGAAACCTGTCGAACTGCAGTTATGGAGGATCTCCGTCGATGGGTCTTTTGGGGACATAAGGTCACGATGAGGCATCGTCCTAATCAGCCCGGAAGGACACAAACTAACTTGTGCTGTAAGATTTGGCTTTAAGGCAACCAACATTGCAGCAGAGTATGAAGCCCTATTAGTTGGCCTCCGATTGGCAGAGAATTGCAAGTAAAGATGCTCATCATTAGCAGTGACTCCCAACTGGTGGTTAGTCAAGTTCATTGAAACTTTTTCGCTCGAGATAAAACTATGGCATCCTACGTAAAACTGGTGAGGAGCTTTGTCCCTTCCTTCGAAAGGTTCGAACTAATGTAAATACCCAGATCCAACAACGCACACGCCGACGCTCTAGCAAAATTGGCAAGTAGCAAAGACTCTGAGTTACTTACAATAGTCCCAATTGAGCACCTTCCTAGACCCTCGATTGAGGTTAGTAAAACCGTAATGTGGGTAGAGGATACGCCTTTCTGGATGAAGCCCTTCATATCCTATTTAAAGGATCAGGCCTTACCTATTCAGAAAGAAGAAGCCCAAAAACTCAGAAGGAGGGCTGCTACTTTGTCTTTCAAGACGATATATTGTATAAACGTGGGTTTTCGCTATCCCTACTGAGGTACATTAGGGGAGAGCAAGCAAACTATATACTCAGAGAAATCCACAAAGGCATTTGTTGCAATCATATAGGAGGTTGGTCGTTGGCGCAAAAAGTATTGAGACAAAGGTACTACTGACCACCTTGAAAATGGATGTGTAGTAACTTGTCCAGAAATGTGACAAGTGTCAACGTTTCGCCACCATCCTGAGGCAGCCTCCCCAAGAATTTAATGTGGTATCCAGCCCTTGGCCATTTGAAAAGTGGGGGATTGACTTAATTGGACCACTCCCCAAAGGGAAAGGAAGTGCTAGCTTCGCAATCGTTGCTATAGACTACTTTTCTAAATGGGTAGAAGCCGAGCTGCTTACCAAGATAACTGAGGCTAATACCTCCAAGTTTATTTGGAAAAACGTCATCTGTAGGTTCGGTATCCCACACTCAATTGTGTTAGACAATGGTAAGCAATTTGACAACAAGAAAGTTAGAAACACGTGTGAGGAATTGGACATTCACAATTTGGTTCAGTTTTCCATCCCAAATGGACAATTCTTTCTTTACATCGCTCGTGAGATTCACA